>CAUYRH010008801.1:0-14888 GCA_963574655.1 Perodicticus potto
GCAGTGTACAAATGCCTTCATACAGTAACTAAGAAAATGCCATGAAGGCTGTGTTAAACAGTTTGATGAAAAGATCTCAAAAAAAAAAAAGAAGTCTGAATATAAAACTCATTTTTATGCAAAGTATATGATGAATGGCTCCATTCACTAGTATTTTAGCTAAACAATATTGTCTTAAGTTAACAGGCAAATACATGGAAAATTTGGAAATATAGCTTGCCTCTGGGCTGGGGACTTTCTTTCTAAATTGTTTGGAGAAAGCTAAAAATCACATCATTGGACTTTTTTTTCAATGAAATAGTCCTCCCCTGCCACCAATTCAAATTCTTAAGACACGGAGTAAATTAATGGGAGAAATGTGTGTTCTGAGTTTATTAGAAAATAGTGGTTGAGCAGCTTAAACATTGTTCACCATCAAAGGGCAGTGTTACTGTCTGATAGTATTACATGAACAGAGATTGGTTGGACCAGTTAATAGAAATAGAGATAATTTTGCAGCTCAGAAAGATTTGCTTTTAGCTGCAAACCACACACTCTTTTCAGACATAATCTTCAGTAAATGGAGTCCAGCATTGTGGCGGAAAGTCGGCGTGACCAATTCTGTCCACTGCCTTTCAGGCCTGTTCCTGAGGATTAGAATGATGGCCAGTTTACTTCTGAATTATGTACATTGCATTGCACTGCCTGGAAGCTGGCTCATGTCCTGCATTTTGAAAAAAAAATCATCATTTTTCCTATATAAATGGAAAATAGAGAAAAATAAAATAGAAGAGAGAGCAGCTTTAAGATCAAAGTAATATTAACACGCAAGAAAGAATAGAACACTGGTTCAAGGCCACCCAGCGTGATGAACAGTCTTGAACTTACAGGCTTTCCTGATATGCCTGGTATGGAGATACAACCTGTAACTAATTTCAGAATTAAGAAGTGAAAACTCTGTTTTTCAATCAAATCCGGTTGTGAATAATGTAGAGACTATCAAGCAATGTGATAATTCTCTTACCCGCCAGGTCCAGGTCCATTCTGCCTGAGCACAGAAAATCAATGACTGTGATGTGGGTTTTGCAAAAGGGAAAAGATTTAATCTCAAGGCCACCGAGGGAGGAGGCAGGAGAACTGCTCTGACACCTGCCGCTCTGAAGATAAGGCTTAGGGATATTTATGGGTTAAGGAAGTGGGCTGGGCCTACGTGTGGGGAAAGGTGATTTGCAGCAGGGGAAAAATGAAGCAACAGGTTCATTCTGCACAAGTGTAATTGCCCTTCATAGCATTTCATAGCATGTATATCCAGAGAATGGCAGCTTTAGCATGATGTCTGTTATGAAAAGGTGACACTTTAGTTCTCTTTTGTCCTGCTCCCATGTGTCTCTTCCTCCATCCTTCCAATATAGTCAAATGATTTTAATTCATTAATAACTTAAGTTATTAATAAATGTTTATATGCCCATGGATGTGCCATTTGTGCTGTGAAGACCTCTCCTTTCTCTTATTATTGGTCTTGTTTTAAAAATTATTTTTATGTGGCCTCATTCTTCATTATACTACAAAGTTCTTAACAAAACCATAAGTCTGTTTCATTTAATCTTATTAAATAGTGGCTCGGTCTCATGATTTTTCCTGGGGACAGCCCTGGTTTTCCCCCTTGTCTTTCCCCTTCTGGATTGACTGTCACAGACTCTCACTCTCATTCTTCCCCATTCTTTGACATCTTGCAGCCATTTTCCTTGGTGTTGCAGGTTTCTTAGGTTTCCTATCTCCTTGTTTTGGTTTATGCCTTTTTGACGGAGCACCCCATTTCAAGAGGAGGAGGAGAAGAAGCCTTCTAGATAAGTTCTTTCCCTTGGAAATTTTCCACATAGTTTTAGATGACCAAATTGAAAAGGGTTTTCAAGATGTGAAATGTCCTGGAGTGGCTTACCTGGGAAGTAGATATTTAGTGTCCTTTCATGTCTGAGAATATCTTTTCTTTTTTTCATTTTTACACTTGATCGAGAGTTTTTCAGGGCATGGAGTTCTACATTGGAAATAATTCTATCTCAGGATTGCAAAGGCATTTTTTCCTCTGTTGCCACTATGCTTCCAAAGTGGCAAATGAGAGGTCTGATTTCATTCTAAATCTCAATAACTTTCTTTTCTTTTCTTTCTTTCTGCATTTTAAAAAGAATTTTTCTCCTTTATGTATGGTGTTTAGGGATTTCAAAACTAGTGTACCTTATGTAAGTGTATTTATGGTATTGGGAACTTTTTAGGTCGCTGTTCTGAATATTTTTCTTTCCATGCCGTTTTCTGGTACTGTTTTTGTGGGTTAGGGGAGAATATGTTCTTCCCTCCATTTTACCAAATGAATTTTTTCCTAGAATTTGTATTATGTGGCTATTCCACTAATTTTCTTTTTATTTCTAGTAAAGTTATGCTTTACTTTGATTCTGCTTCCTGGGAGATTTCCTCATTTAATTTTGTCCTTTTATTGGATTTTAAAATTTTGTCATCATACTTTAAATTTCTAAGAGCTTTTTCTTGTTTTCTGAAGTTCCTTTTTATAGTGGTTTATTCTCGTTTCGTAGCTTTAATATCTTCTCTCTCTCTTTTTTTTTTTTTTGCAGTTTTTGGCCGGGGCTGGTTTTGAACCCGCCACCTCTGGCATATGGGGCCCTACTCCTTTGAGCCACAGGTGCCACCCTTTAATATCTTCTCTTATTCACTGAGGTCTTATTAGTCATAAATTTTGGATGTCTTATGCACTCTACATTAACTTTTTTTTCTTCAAAATTTTTCTTCTCTTTCTGTTAGAATCTTCTTTTTATGTTGGAGACTATTCAAATAGCTGATAATCCAATGATATTTAAGAGAGAGGCCCCAACAGGCTGAATGGAAGCTTTGTGTGCATATATGTGACTTCAATCTTTAAGCTTCACTATGAGTTCCCAGTTTGCTTTATTGAGAAAACCCTAAACACTAATATTTTCTGTCCAGTTTTCTCACAGACGAATCCTCTGCTTTCTTTTAAGAGGTTTACATCTAACTAGCTTTTCTCTGAAGCTGAATTTTTATTTTATTCACTAAACAGACTTTTATTTGGTCTCTCTGCTTTTAGTAGAGGGTCTCACATTGAAATCCAGCTGTGGCTGGCATTTTCTAGTTCTCTCTGGTTTAGCTTTTTTAGAAACAAGATCTGCAGTCTCATGGCTGTGTGTGGTAGGCTCAGCCTCAGATTGCTGAAAGTGGGGGTCTAATTACTCTCTACAAGGAATTCTTCCTGCTGCTGCCCCTTCCTATGCCCTCGCCTTCAGGGGGACTTGGCTCTGACACTTTTGGAGCATTTCTGGAACTTCATGGTGTAAATCCCCATTTTTCTTGTTTACATCTTCCTCCTTCAGGTACATAATTTCTAGATTTCTCTGCCCTGCCTACATTCCTGTCCATTTTCCAGTGATTTTGTTGTCATACCCCGTCAGTCTTTGTTCTTGTGACGGTTATGTGTTTTATTTCCTTGATTTTCCTTTTAGTGGGAGTTTCTGGAGGGAGCTGGGATAAGGGCATGTGTTGAACTCACCATGGTGACCTTGAAGTTGCTCATTCTGTTTTTCCTCAGTAAGAACAATAGGAAATTGAACGTATTTATGTTTTTCTTTAGAATTTTTGAACAGACAATATTGTTTTTAGGGCATCTTACTTCTAAAGGACTTTAAAGAGCTTCACAGGCATTTTGCTGCTCCCAACTCTCTTTACGACATGATGGGAATAGGTAATTTTACATGTTTCTTAAGCATTCAAATAGAAGAGGTACCTCCTGTGACTTCAGTGGCATTCTGCCTCAGGTCAGTTGCCTTCGTTCTGCTCATCATTTATCTTTGTAGCCACCAACTAGTTTCAAAATATCTCTTTGTTCTCAGTTCCTCCTAACCTGAGTCAGTGGTTTCTGCTGGATACAATGCTCTTCCTCGTAGCTGTGTTCTCCTGGTGTTCTGGGAAGCCCTGGGTCTTGTCACTCTCCTAGCAGCTCAGATGCCAGTCTTTCCAAATGCCCAGAGTTCGTTTAGCACCAGCTGAGGAGCTCAGTCTGGGATTTCTGAGGGACTGTCACTGGGGAGAGGCTGTTGCTAATGAGGTGCGAATTGGCATCAGTGGGGAGGGGCTGCTCTTTCCCAGCCAGGCCCCAGGGGAGGGGTGGTTTGCTCTGACACTTTCAGAAGAGGCTAGAACAGGTAACTCCTCAGGCTTTGGCAAGACCTCGCTCCTGGCTGGGGGAGATCCTTGCACCAAACTGGGAGGCTGGTCTGAGCTCACACAGCCCCACCCCCGGAGCTGCTGCCAGCTGGCTAATCTCTTGGCTGGTATTCCTGGCTGGCTTTCCTTGCAGTAGGAGAGGCCACGATCAGTCAGATCAGTCATGGGGCTTTTCCAGACTTTGGAGAGACAAAGCCAGGAAGACTCACAGTCCCCAGAGACTGTCCTTGGGATTGATATGCTAGAAGTTTCTGGGGTTGGGGTTGGGTGGTGGAAGACTGGTTGCAGTAGCAACCAAAGAAATGATGGTTTTCCCTGAGCATTGTGCCCACCAGTCCCGCATGGTTGAGACTCACTCCTTAAACTGTTCATTGGAGTGTCCTCATCAGCTGCTCTCTCATGTCTCTGCAAGGCTGGGTAGCCCCTTCATGGTTGTTTTTACCTGCCAGTGTCCCTACCCACAACACTGGCACAGCTGTCAAGGTGAAGGATCCAGAAACTATGTTCTTGAGCAGAGACAATGGAGGGTGATGGGTGGATATTAGATGTCCCATAGAGGGTTAAGTGGCCTTGTATTTCCTGCTCTGTCTGATAAAGCATGCTGCTTGGGGCCTCCTGGTATGAAATCCCTGTGACCATTTGGGTGATCTTGAGCAAATCTCTTAACTCTTCTGGCTTTACCACCCGCCATCTTGTCTTCTATTCCTCTTTAATTCATTTCCTCTTTGTGAAGCACTTACTGAGTGCCCACCTAGATGGAAGAATGAGAGAAACAAATGAATTGAAGTTCTAATCTTCAAGGAACTCACCCTTCAGCAGAAGAAGATAAATTCCTGTGTGATGAGAAAGATGCTACATCAAAGGCATGTAAGATGGTGGAAGGGGCGATCATGTTCTCCAGAAGGGCCACAGGATGCTTTATAGCACTGGTGAAATCTGATCTGGTTGTTGAAGACTGATTGTGTAGACAAACAAGGAAAAGAAGCGTGTTTCAGAGAGGTTACAGCAAGGTCACGGAGGCTTGAAGAAACACGGTGTATTCTAGAAAAGGCAAGTTGTATGTTGGTGCCATATAGTGCAGGTGCAGAACCCACTGGCAAGCAGTGGGGCTGACAACAGATAGGGTCAGATGATGCAAGGTGCGGCTTGCTATAGAGTTTGGACCTCACCTTATTGACAGTAGGCAGTTGGGGTGGGCTGTGCAGAGAACTGTGATCATTTGCTAAATCAGTAGGCTGGGCCAGGTGATCTTTTAAGATCCCTTGTTGTCTGAAATTTTTGAATTTTCTGTGTGGGTGTGAAGATGTGGGTCTGGAAACAGAGCTTTGGTGAGGAATGTATAACCTCTGTGAATGTTTTCAAATGTAGTCTGTACTCAATAGTTACCTTGAGAGCAACATCAAACAGGTCATAGACTGCCAGGTTCCCACTTCAGCTGGAGTTTAAAAATCCATGTCTTGTTTCAGCCTTGGATCATTCCTTTGACTAAGCACTTGATCTGTCCAAGGGCCTCAGGATCCCAACTTGTAAGATGGAAATTTTCACTTACGTTAGGGAGATCTTTTTTGCAGAGGCTTTATCTGATAATAACTTTGCTGTTGTTTAGATACTGGAGGTGGGCAAAAAGTTATTTTACAGTTTAACATTATTTTTAATTGTCTTACGAACTATCAACACACATGGAAATAAAAGCTATCCAGGCATTGATTTTTGGGTAGTGCACTTGGGTTCGGCTTTCCCTGAGTTTTGATTCATAGTTAGAGTAGCAATGCTGTGAGAGCTATGGTGGGGAGATGAGAAGATGTGTAAAAAATTGGTATTGCAGGAGCTAACTTAGTAAACCCTAGAGTCACACACAGCTTTATTGAATGTTCCCACTGGGCCATCATAAGAATGCACTTGTGTGGTTGATGACACATTCTTGGACTCCTAAGTGTTAGTTTATGCTTATTGAACTTTCAACCCGGGAGATTATTATTTTCTGGAAACATATGATGAACATCTTGGACCAACTTCAGAGCAGTTCCCAATCTCTGAGTTGCCTGTTTGCTTTTGAGTTTGGTGCATTTCTTCAATTTTGTCTCAGAATGGATTAGCTTGGCAGCCTGTCATCTTTTCAGATTACTCCCCAGTTATCTCATCTTTGTAGCTACAGGGTTAAAGAATTTCTATATGGTTCTCATGCTCTGAGACAGCGTCACTGATGGTGTGACAGCCAAAGGTGGGTGAAGCCAAGAATAATATTCAAAATATGGAGCAACTGGTAAGGTGCAGGAATGGACCCTGGTTGTGGATAGCTGATAATTTCACACTAGTGTGCACTGTTGATGTTAGCCTTGCCATGGCTAAGGAGGCCTGGGATGCACACCTACAAAAATAAAACATAGTAGGTGTGATGTCTTACAGACTGAGCAAGAGAGGCATAGAAACATAACCTCTAGCCTTGGTCTAGCTCAGATATACAAATTCTGTCCCCGATGTTCTAAGGACCCTTACCATTAAAGTAATCCACTGCTCTCAGTAGGTTGGCTTTAGAGTAGGAGTGAAGATCAATCTGAGCTGCCAAACATCCTCACCTGGTCTGTGAGGCCTTTACTGATCACTATTGAAATTATGACCATGGTCTGTGACTATAGGACTGTACTGGGGGCAGGGAGGAGAGTCACCGTCCAGTAGCGTGAGATGTTTACTTTGTTGTATACAAATGAGGAAAGTACCCACTGGAAAGTATTTTTTTCTTGATTCTAAACTCACATGTAGCACTTTGTTGTTATTTATCTTATGCTGTTTATCACTTTTGGTATTATTTGGGAGTTTGTATCTTATACCTCTAAACAATTATAAAATCCTTGAGGGCATAGAATTAATATATCCAACAGACATTTATTAAACACTCACTGTGGGCTACAGAAACTAAGTACGAATGAATAGTACTGTCTAGTGAGACACTTGGAGTTGAGCACTGTAAGAAGAAGAGAGATTATCCAATTGAATAGGGATGGGAGTGGTCTTCTACAAAAGTCAAGGGGTCAGTATAAGCAAAGATATGGCTATGGGAAATGACTTAGGCCGTGTGGAAAATGGAAAGCAATTTGGTAATCTAGGAACATAATGTGATGGTTTGGGTCAAGAAATGAGACCAGAATGATAATAATATATATCACTTAAACTGTCATTCTGGTGTTATTCCACGAGAGAGGTTTTGTCACTCCTCCATGAATGCAACTGGTATCGAGTGGTCAGAGGCTAGGGTGCTGATAACAGCCTATGGTGCAGAAGACAGCCCCTCAGGAAAGAATTTTCTGGGCCAAATTGTCAACAGCACCACAGTAGAGAAGCCTCTTTATATTTGGCTGGCATCATTCAAGTCTTCACTTAAAAGTTACTCCTGCAGCTTCCTTATTTATCTCCCACAGTCACAGAAAAATTCCCCTTTCCTTTTCCGTCCCTCTGTCACATAAACTGGTTTTACTGTCTTTGTACCTTTTGGTACCATCTGATATTATACATTAGGTAATTGTTTTTTTTTTAATCTGTCTGTCTCCTCAAAAATATAAACACTACCAAGTCTGATTTGTTCACTGTTATATCTCTAGAACCTAAAATAGTACAGGGCATGTAGGCAAATGCATGGAAAAGTTTGAAACATGGAAGTTCTGGGGGGAAGAATATGGTAAGCTGGATTTAGATTCTGTGGTGCTTGAATAATGGTCATTAGCATTCATTTTTACTATTGATACTAGACACTGTTCTTAGAATTTTGCATGTAGTAACTCATTTAATTCTCCATATAATCCTAAGGGGGTAGGCATTGTAATTATTCTCATTCTGTATGTGAGCAAACTGAGAAGGAGAGGTTTTTTCTCCAAGATGCACATCTAGCGAGTAGCTGTGCTCAGAGCTCCCGGGGCACAGTGCATTGGGTGATCTTTGTGGATTCACTCACACATTCTCCTTATGGCTGTTAGTCTGAGAATGCTGTGGGAAGTGGGTGCCTGGGGGACTTGGGAATTGGAATTGAGGGTTTCAAACAATAGACCTCAAAAGAGAGGCGGATGGGGAAAATAATGAACTAAATGCTGATCATTTTGTGTTGGAGGCACCCACGAGCCATCAGGATGAAATAGGCCAACATGAAAGGGATTCTGTCATTCAAGAGAATAGTTGGGGCTGAATGTGTGGATTTGGCTATGGAGACTGACTTCATGAGTATGGACACAATTATCTAGGGATAGGCTGATGATGAAACGTGAAGAGAACCTAGGGACCACCCTGAAGAAATATCAGTAACAAAGGCGCACAAGAAGGCACCCACAATGGAAACAGAGCCGTGGAATCACGTTTCAAGGTCAAGTTTCACAAGCTTCTGTCTGAAGTCTCTTTTCTCCTTCACAAAATTAATTTTTCTCTCTCTGTTCTACCATAGCAGTTTATATTTTCAATGTTAAGTGACATCAGAGAGGTATTAGACAATAGCTAGTACAGCAAAACCTCTGTAAGTTGGCCACCCAAGGGTCTGTAACAACTGGTCAATAAAGGGAGCGGTCAACATAAGGCACTAGGCCTGCTATTCTGACACGTACATGTGTGCATGTGTGGTCTATGAAAATTAGGTCAACTTAAGGAAGTGGTCAATATAGGGAGGTGATCAACTATGGAGGTACAGCTGTATGATGAGTGACATATAAGCCTGTGAACTCCCACAGGACCAGATGTTCTTCTTTGTTTATGTCCATGGCCCTAGTGTCAGCATCAGTGGCTGACATCTAGCAGGCTTTCAATAAATAGTCAAATGATGTTGAATATATGAATTAGAAAATATTTCTTGGGAGAATGAATGTGCCATTTCATTAGATAATTTGTTTCTAACTCACGTCAGAGGAAGACATTTATGCGCCAATGAGATTTCTTCTTGTTTTTGTTTTTTTTTTCTTTTCAAAATGACTCTACTCACTACTTCTTAGGCAAGGCATCTAGCTAATTTCTGAAAGGGAGCAGCTAGATCAGTACCAAAGCTATGTTCAAAAGTTGGACCTGAAGCACAAATAAGATGATTTCCCAAGAATGACTAAATGTTCTGTTCTCGCATGTGGAGAACAAGGCTTTTGTCTTCTTCTGCTCTCAGGCGGCTCAGTGTCTACTCCCTATAGCTGCTCTAGGGAGAAAGTAGGGGAACAGCTTCTTGGGAGCTTCAGGGGAAGAAATACAGATTCCAGAAGTACCCAAGAAAAGTGATAATAAAATCAATACTATTATGAACTGAAGGTCCATGTTATTTAGTACTTTTCTTTTTTTTAACTAAGAGGCAAAAACAGAGTAAGTCCTTTGGGTAATTATTGATATTTCCATGTTTACAGTAATATTCAAGGACATGTGTCATTTTTCATTGTCTAAACTTGGAAATACCTTTAGTAATCCAGAGCCAGGAAATTGCTGCCTAACAAGTGTGTTTTCTTTTAGTTTATATCCCTTTTGACCAATAACCAGTGTACAATTTTTAGTTGTAAGAGGTGCATGATTCACCTACATGGTTTGTCTACTGCTAGAATACTTACGGGCTCAGATTTCTTTTCTCTACTTGTTCTCTAGAGAGGCTTGTAGTACCTGGTAATACTTATAGATTCTGAGACATTTCTTAGTTTTATTCCAACCCTCAATTTGTGCACAAGGTTGCTTGAAGCAGTCAAGTCTTTGTAGTTGGAGAATCTAGAAGTTGTCAAAGGTTCAAGACACAAGAGAGTCACTCCTTCGGAAAGAAACAGCGTTCTTGATGGAATCTGAAGTCTTTTTGGCATCTCTCTACTTTGTAAGAACACTTCACCATGTTCCTTTCCAGGGCGGAGATGATTTTCTTAACTCTTAACACTGAAAACTCTGTTATTACAAAAGCCTTCCTAAGACTTTAGAGAGCTGGGGTCATTGTGCGATCCTGGACGGGACGTACGCACCTCATTCCTCCCCTTCATCCTTCATTGTGCTTTCATTTCCACCTCTTCACACCACTCCTGAGGTCCTTTGCAAGGGGAGAATAGAAAGGACAAACCACTGATCAATAGAAGCAGTATAGCTGTCCTTCGGAGTTTAACAACGAGTCCTGTACTATTTTTGTGTTTAGCAAAAACCCATTTTCCTCATTTTGAGCATGTTTTCCCTTGGGCTTCCACTTCTGAGATTATTTCAAGGGCAATTATATCCATATATTAGTCTCATTTGACCACATCTCACTCAATGACTATTAGAGTTATTTAGATATCTTGAACCAGGAAGTTGTATTTTGCCAGCCCTAAATGCAGCTTGAAATTCTAAGATTCAATTTGGAGAAAAATCACTACATTTGAGAGGGTTAGAATCTTGCCAAAAATGCATTTTTCCATCTGTCTTGTGGTATGAGCTCTTTTAGGATGCAAAAATTACAGATAAGGACTTTCACTTATCTTTGCAAAGTGGCCTGGAACTGGGAGAGCATGATAAAGACTGGAGGTGCTTGGAGGAAACCCTCTAATATGAAGGATGAAGTTGAGATCATTTTCTTTCTGGGTTAAGGTCCTTGAGATTAAATTCTGTAAAGTCAGCATCAGCACCCTCAGCTCCCAAGGGAGGGGTTCACAAAGTGTTTGCACTCACAGCCTTGCCACGCCCGATGTGACAATACTTAAAGTGGTAATTGTGGTCACTTTCATTCCTTTCTCCTGACCTGAATCTGATCTGCCTGGGAACATGAGGACTGGGTTCATCCTTACCTACTCAAATGCACACACAGGAGACTCTAAGGAGTTGCCAAAGCCAAATGAGAAATCCAAGGCCACATCAGAAGTTGCTTTCAGCCTCTTTGCTAGCATGACCCATATGCAGTAGTTCTTTATTTTCCCAGGTGACACTCCTGAGAGTGACTCTCTTCACTTGGCTTAGCCATGCTGGTGAGACCTAGGGCCCCTTGCATGGTTCCCCCATGAGAACTGGAGCTGGTCTCCCCAAGTCTATTCGTGTGTGGTGTGTTACCTCTTAGGGTCAACAGTGGTCTATATGCTTTGTCTAAAAAGAGGAGCTCACTTCCTTCCAATCCCATGTCACCCTGTGTCCCTGGCATATTTTCACAATGTCATTGTTTGAAGTTCTGCTTTGTTGACTCCCTGGTGGTTTCTACTGTTCTTCCAACTTACACCTGCTTATACTTCAGCTCATTGTGTGGGAGTGACCTGGGCGGTTGCTGCCTTGCCTTTTGTACACATAGCACATCCTGTATTGTCACTGCCTCCAATATTACGTCCACTTTGTTAGCATTACACAGGCAGCATAGCTTAGTGGGTAGAGCACAGGTTTTCAGGTCAGCCTTCCTGGGTTTAAATCTTTACCACTTCCTGAGTCTATGGAGTTGGGCAAATTATTTAAAATATTTTGGCCTGCAAAATGGGGATATTAATAGAATCTGCCACAGAGGGTTATTGTGAGTGAGGATTAAATGGATCAGTACATGGAAAGGTCTTGGAATAATGCCTTTTACATGTTAAGATATCACATTTTAGTTATGATGATGATGCTAGAGGTTCAGTGTAATGATATCAGAATTGGTCCTTAGAAAGCAGGGTTTCTTCATTAGTCATTTTGTCCCAGCACTTTACTGTCCATTAAGACTTCAGGGAAATATATACTTAAAACTGTGTAAGAGGTTGGAGGCGACCTTTGCTACAGTTTAATGTCTCTCAGCTTTATGGGACATAGAACTTAGATGGTGATGATGATAGTCAACATCTATTGAGCAATTACTATGTACCAGGCCTGTCTGAGGCATAGTAAGTAATCATATTCATTCTTCATAGAATAGAAACCAGATGGTGGGAGGTTCATCTCCATTTTACAGTTGAGAAAGCTGCAATACGAACTGCTATTCCATGACCTGGAGCTGAGTTCACACCCAGGCCTAAATATTAGCCATCGTGATGGACTGTTGCTTTGCAACAGTACACTGGTTACGCTCAAGAGAGGAAGCCTGAGGGAATGGGAAGTGAAGGGGGTCTTCCTGGGCTCTAGAGGTAATGAAATACCAGACCTTGAGCAAGCCACTGCTCTTCCCGGAAGGTTAGAATTTTCACCTGTCAACTAAAGATGACAACGATTTCACAGGCTGTTGTGAGAGAACAACACAAAGTAAATACATATAACAAAGCATGCATTGAAGTATGCTTCAGGAGTTGCCATCTGCTTCCTAGCTAGCTTTGCCTGTGGCAATCAGAAATTATGAAGATTCCATTTTATGTATGTAGGTAGTTAGTGCTGGTGATAAAGGGTGGATAATTCATCCTAAGATCAGGCTGCAGTTCTTTGGTGTGGAATCAGCACTCAATCACCTTTAACCATTGTGACTTGGGGAATAGTTTCTGTCCAGACTGGTCTGTGTAGCACTCTTGTCCCTCAAGGTATGACTGACCCAGGACGCTGTACCACAGCCCTTATACTAAGTTTTACAGGTCAAAGAACTTCCATGACAGATTTCAGCTCTTTCTGATTGTTTAAAAAAAATATGCTGGTGCTTTCCTGCCTTTCTAACAGAATATTTTGTGTTTGTCTTTTCCTGAGGTGAGAAAGTTAGTTTTTTGAAAGTTGACTTTTGCAGGCTGTGATTGTGTGTGTACTATGAATTAAATCCTTTTTTTTTTATTTTTTGGGAAGTTGGTTTTTGCAGGCTGTGGTTGTGTATGTTTCTGTGAATTAAATCCTCATTTTCAGTTCTTGGTCAGAATGGAAGTTGGAATGGATCTCCCCATTTATGAAACTCCATAACTCTTCTTGTGTAATACCATTAAGGAGCCTCGTGACAGTAATAGGTAAGGAGTAGCTCAAGGGTGTTACTGTGTAATCACTTTAAGCCCAATTTCATGTGTTATTACAGATCCATCCCTCTTCTTTATTGCTGCATCATCCGATAGCACACTACAGCTTCAGGATCAGAGTTCAGCAGCAATTTTAGTTTATCTGTTGACAATAAATATGTTAGCCTGTCTGATCAGGGTTGAGGCACAAGCTCAATCTTTGGGGCAATGGTCAGTTAAAATAGAACTAGAGCTCTGCCGACTATCTGTGAGTGTTGCTGGTACCCTTCACCAAGTATTCTGGCACATGGGAGATTGTACTTCATGGCTCTTTTTACTTTGGGTAGGGGCTACATAACTAGTTCTGGACAATACGCTGTGACTGGAAGTGATTAGTGCTGCTTGTGAGACTGAACGTTTATTTGCCAATGTAAGCCCCTTCAGGGATCTCTTTTCTTTCTGCTACAATTACATGTTATTGAATGTCAGCCTTGGTCCCAGAGAGTCCCAGCCAGCTCTCCATAGACAGGCAGTGTCGGCTAGAGATAAACCTTTGTTATTTTAACAAATGAAATATTTGTTATGCTCCTGTGGTTTAAACTACTCCATCCCGACCAATACAGCGGTGCTCCATCAGGGCCAGGTGATTTTGGTGAGTAGTCAAGCTGTGACCCTGGTGCCACTTGTTTTCTCTGTTTTACCTTTTCCATAAATCTGTCCAGCAGCCTGAGAAAATGTAAGACCTTAATAATAGATGTCTCAGGGCGATGACACTCAATACCTTCCATAGTGTAGTTTTCTTTTCCTTCAAAAAAATTCTTTTTTTGCAGCTCCTTGTCTCAATCCTTAATGTTTTGCCTGGCACATAGCAGCCACTCAACAGGTGAAGGATGAATACATTTGTACTACCCCATTGATTCGAAGGGAACTTGACATTAACTTTAAAGAATTATTTCAACTCTCCCTGCACTTACTGTTGCCAATTACTCTTTTACTTAATTTGATTCTAAGCTGTGCTATTTTCATTTTCAGGGCACTTCCAGTAGAGGCAGCCCCTGTCTTGACCTATCTATAGCACCCCAGCTCTCCACCTTCTGTGCTCCGCAAGCGGAAGAAGTATATGGGACTCTTATGCATGGAAGCAGACACAGAGGCCTGCTGTGTTATTTTGTGGCCAAGGCCATAGTGGTCAAACTGCAGTTGTCTCTCGAGAATTTTGTCACCTTTTTGTTTTTAAACTTAAGTATTATAATTTTCTTTTTTTGAGACAGAGTCTCATTCTGTTGCCTAGGCAAAGTGCCATGGCATCAGTCTAGCTCACAGCAACCTCAAACTCATGGATTGAAGCAATCCTCCTGCCTCAGCCTCCTGGGTACCTGGGACTACAGGTGCCTGCCACCACACCTGGCTAATTTTTCTATTTTTAGTAGAGATGGGGTCTTGCTCTTGCTCAGGCTGGTCTTGAACTTCTGAGCTCAAGGGATCCACCCACCTGAGCCTCCAAAAGTGCTGGAATTACAGGTGTGAGCCGTTAGCCACCATACCTGGCCAAGCATTACATACTAACACCTGGTTAGCATTTTATTTTTTATTTTTTGTTTGGGGCTGGGATTTATTTTTTTTTTTTAATTTTATTAAATAATAATCATGTACATTAGTGCAATCATGGGGCACAATGTGCTGGCTTCATATACAATCTGAAATATTTTCATTGAACTGTTAAACATAGCCTTCATGGCATTTTCTTAATCACTATATGAAGACACTGGTATTCTACATTTAGTAAGTTTCACCAGTACCCTTCTAAGATGCACTGTAGGTGTGATCCCAACAAAAGACCTCCCTCCACCCATC
>CAUYRH010008803.1:0-73094 GCA_963574655.1 Perodicticus potto
AAATTCTTTGATTAGAGTACTGTCCTTGTGTTTTCCTATCACCATTTATTGTAACGATTGTACTTTGCACAGTGTATGTCCTTTCCACTTTGTCAAAGATTAGTTCACTACAAAGTTTGTGATTTTATTTCTGGGTTCTCAATTCTGTTCTTTTGATCTGTGTATTTTTTTATAGCAGTATCATGTTGTTTTGCTTACTATAGCTTTGTAGCATAATTTGAAGTCAGGTAGTATGATACTCCCAGCTTTGTTGTTTTTCCTTAGAATTGCTTTAGCTAATTGGGCTCTTTTTTTCGGTTCTATGTGAATTTTAGGATTATTTTTTTTTTATAACTGTGTGAAAAATGACCTTTGAATTTTGATAGATACTGCCCTGAACTTGTATATTGCTTTGGGCAGTATGTTTATTTTAGTAATATTAATACTTCTGATCCATAAGCATGGAATATGTTTTCATTTGTTTGTGACTTCTATAGTTTCTTTTATTCACTGTTTTGTAGTTTTCCCAGTAGAGATCTTTCACCTCCTTGGTTAAATGTATTCCTTGGTATATTATTTATTTATTTGTGTTGCTATTGTAAATAAGATTGCCTTCTTTATGTGATTCTCAGCTACATCATTATTGTTGTATAGAAATGCTACTGATTTCTATATGATGATTTTGTATTCTGAAACTTCACTGAATTCACTTGTCAAATCTAAGAGTTTTGGTGGGTCTTTAGGATTTTCAAGATATAAGATCATATTATCAATGAACAAGGATAATTTGACTTGTTTTTCAATTTGGATGTCTATTATTTCTTTCTGTTGCTTGGTTATCCAGTTAGGACTTTCAGTACTATGTTGAATAGGATTGGTGTAAGTGTGCAACCTTGTCTTATTCTGGTTCTTAGAGGGATTGCTTTCAGCTTTTCCCCATTCAATATGGGTTTGTTGTGTATGGCCTTTATTATTTTGAAGTGTGTTTCAATGCCAAATTTGTTGAAGGTTTTTATCATGAAAGGATGTCAAATTTTATCAAATGCTTTTTCTGAATTTACTGAGATGGTCATTTGGTATTTGTCCTTAATTCTGTTTATGTGATGTATCACCTTAATTGATTTGCATAAGTTGAATTATCCTAGAATAAAACCTGGATCATGGACTTGGTAATAGTCAGTTATCTTTTGATGTGCTGTTGGATTCATTTTGCTAGTGTTTATTGAGGATTTTTGTGTCTATGTTCATTAGAGATGCTAATCTGTATTTTTCCTTTTTTGTGTCTTGATCTGGTTTTGGTATTAGACTGATACTGGACTCTTAGAATAAGTTAATTGAGAATTCCCTCTTCAATTTTTGAGAACAGTTTCAGTAGGAATGGTATCAGTTCTTCTTTGTATGTTTCATAAAATTAGGCCATGAATCCATCTTGTTCTGGGCTTTTTTTGGTTGGGTGATTTTTGTGACCCTTAAAGTCTAGATTCCTGTTTTCTACCCTAAAGATTCTGACTAATAGGCATCAGTGTTTACAATATAAATCCCACCGGGCCTGTTTCCCTCATTTGTCTTCATTTTAAAGCTGGCACTTAAACCAGTGGCTTCCGAGGATTTATAAATAGTAATTATAGCATATTGTATGTTGTCTTTGATGATAGTATACCATTTTGAAAAAGGTTTTAGAGTTTATTTAGGTGTGATGAATGTAATGTAACTCAGTAAAGCTCCTATTACATATTTACATGTTGCTAAGCTGTACTGAATTGTAAAATGAACCAGGCAATTTATTTTACAAATAGAGATTGACTTTTTAATTATCTAAAAAATATGAGAATATTAGAAATAAAAATTATTTTAATTAAAAATGCTATATTTGAAATTCAGTTGCTAGGTACAATATTTACCTGTGTGATCAAAGAAGTACAGATTCTGCTTATGTGGGGAACTCAGTACAGATAAATATTTCACCCCTATTGTAAAACTTTTATGCTACAACAAAGTTGAGTAGTTATGGCTTACAAAGCCTAAAATGTTTCCTGTCTGGCCCTTCATACAAAAAGTTTGTCAACTCCCAAGAAAGATAATTATTTGTGAATAAGAGCAGTTTTATTTCTGATCTATATACCCTTTTTTTTCTTTTTCTTTTCTTACTGGCCAGAACTAGAATATTCAATAGGAGGGTGACAGTGGTCATTTTTGCTTTATTCTCCATCTCAGGGGGAAAGCAGTCAGTCTTTTACCATGAAGTATTTTTTATAAATACTTTTTATCAGATTGAGGAAACTCCCTTGTATTCCTTTCAGGAGGAAAGAAAGCATTCATTCTTTCACAATTAAGTATTTTTCATACATTCTTTTTATCAGGTTGAGGAAGCTTCCTTATATTCCTAGTTTACTGAAAGTTTTTAATGTGAACAAATACAGAATTTTCTTAAATGCATTTTCTGTATCAATTGATATGATCATGTGGTCTTTCTTTTTTTAAAAAAATGTAATTGATATGTAATAGTTGCATGTATTTTATTGGGATGTGTGATATTTTGATACCTGTATACAACATGTAATGATCAAATCAGGGAATTGAGTTATCAGTCACCTCAAATGTTGTCTTTTCTTTGTGTTGGAAACATTACAAGTCTTCTCTTTTAGCAGTTGTGAAATATATAATGTTATTTACAGGTGTGATTATCATCCAACTATACTATCAAATATTAGAACTTATTCCTTCTATCTAACTGCATTTTTGTACCTATTAACCAACTTCTCTTTATCCCCTCCTCCTCCCTTCTTTCACCTAATAATGTGGTGAATGATGCTGATCGAGGTTTCCAAGTTTGAACCAGTATTACATTCCCCAGATAAATCCCACTAGTTGCGATTTTATTAAAAATATAGATGTGTGTGTGTGTGTGTGTAGATTTGAAATATATTTGATTTGAAATTGATTTTTATATATAAATAGCTGGGTTTGATTTGCTGATATTTACTTGAGTTTTGTCTGTGTTTGTAGGGATATTGATTTGTTGTCTTTTCTTGTAATAATTTCTTTAGTTTTTGTATCAGAGGAATGGTGGCCTTGTGCCATGAGTTGGGAAGTATTCTCTTTAATTTTCTGGAAGTTTTTTTTATAGTATTAGTGTCATTTCTTCTTTATATATTTGGTAGAATTTTTCATTGAAACCATCTTGCTTTAAGTTTTTATTTTCAGAAAGATTTTAACTACAAATTCAATTTGTTTAATAGATAATAGAATTTTTCCAGGTTATCTGTTTATTCCTGGAGAAGTGTGGGTAGTTCATGGCTTTTGAGGAATTGGTCCATTTAATCTGAGTTGTCCAATTAATATGTATCCATATCTATGTTAGTAGTATTCCTTTGTTTTTCTTTTGATGTCTGTGGAGCCTGTAGTGATATGTACTCTTTCATTCCTGATATTGGTAATATATATATTTACCAGTTTAGCTGGAGGTTTATCAATTTATTGATATTTTCAAAGAACTACCTTTTGGTTTTGTTGATTTAAAATTTTTTCTTTCTCTAATTTTATTTATTTTATTTCTTCTGCTTATTTTGGTTGTTTGTATATTCTTTTTCTAACTTCTTAGGGTGGATGATGAGAATATTGAGGCATTTTTGTTTGTTTTGTTTTGTTTTTTGACACAGAGTCTCACTGTGTTGCCCTTGGTAGAGTGCTGTGGTGTCACAGCTCACAGCAACCTCCAACTCTTGGGCTTAAGTGAATCTCTTGCCTCAGCCTCCCAAATAGCTGGGACCACAGGCGCCTGCCAAAACGCCCGGCTGTTGTTTTTTGTTGTTGTTGTTGTTGTTGCAGTTGTCATTGTTGTTTGGGAGACCCAGGCCAGGTTCAAACCTGCCAGCCTCGGTGTATGTGGCTGGCGCCATAACCTCTGCACAATGGTGCCAAGACAGATACTTAATTTTTGATGCTGTTTTTATAATATAAGCATTTATAGCTCTAACTGCTCCATGTATTTTTTTTAGATGTAGTTCAGTGATTTTGATTTCTATTTTTATTTTCATTTTTTAAATTTCCAAATATTTGGGAATTTTTAAGACCTATTTCTGTTGTCGATTCCCAATTTAATTGTAATATGGTAACTGAACATATTTTTTCTAATTGTAATTTTTAAAAGATTTTTAAAGTTTTTTCATTTTCCAGAAAATGGTTTATCTGAGTAAATGTTCTGTGTGCATTTAGAAACAATGTGTGTGCTGCTATTTTTTGGAGGGAGGTGATGTATAAGTATCAGATTCTGTTGATTGATGATGTGCAATTCTTCTATGCCTTGCTGAATTTTTGTACAATTTTACTATTAATCATGGAAAGGGGAATGTTAGAGTCTCCAATTATAAATGTGGGTTTTTCTATTTCCTTCATTATCTATCTGTTTTTACGTCATGTACGTGAGACCTTCTTTTTAGGTACATACAGTTATAGTATTCTTATGTGTTCTTTTTAATTTATCTTTTTAAAATTGTATAATGCCCTTTTTTGTCCCTGGTGATTTTTTTTTTTTTCTTGGTTTGGTAGTCTATTTTGTCTTCATTAATAAAGTAATTTTAGCTTTCTTTTGATTAGTGTTTTCATGATATGTCTTTTCTCCTTGTTTTACTTTTAACCTGCCTATATTATTACATTTAAAGTGGTATTTGTTTGAGATAAGGTCTCACTTTGTCGTCCTTGGTAGAGTGCCAAGGCATCACAGTTCACAGCAACCTCAAACTCTTGGGCTAAAGAGATTCTCTTTCCTTAGCCTCCTAAGTAGCTACAACTATAGGCAGCTGCATCTGCCTATAGCCAGACACAGCAACATCTGGCTATTTTTAGAGGCAGAGTCTCGCTCTTGCTCAGGCTGATCTTGAACTCCTAAGCTCAGGCAATCCACCTTGGCCTCTCAGAGTGATAGAATTATTGGCATGAGCCACTGTGCCAGGCCAAACCTGGTATTTTTTTAATAGAGAAAATGTAGTTGTGCCTTGTTTTTAAAATTATCTGACATCTGTCTTTTAATTGACATGTTTATGCCACTTATATCTAATATAACTATATTGATATATTTCAATTCATGTTGATCTTTCTATTATTTGTTTTCTGCTTATTTTCTATTTTTCACTCCTGTGTTTCCCCCCACTTCCTGACATCTTTTAGATTATTTGAACAGTTTGTTAGTATTTCACTTTTACTGTATCCTTTATATGATTCTTTCAGTGGTTATTCAGTGGATCCAGGCCTCTGTTTTTTGCATATAGAAATGTAATGAAAATTTGGTTAGTTTAAACATAACCACTTAACTATTCATGGCTGTTTTTTTTTTCTCTTTTTTATGCACTGGACAATTTTAGTTTTCATTATTTGAGTTATTTTGAAAATATGCTTAAAGTTTAAATATGATTCAGAATTAATTCTTGAAAACAGTGAATTAAAATAGCTATATTTTCATAACTTGATTGTAGTACATGTACATATTGGAGATAATTATGTCTTTAAAATGCGCGTATTCTTATTTTGTGTTTTTTAGAACCTAATGTTTTGTTTGCTATAAACATAATCATAATTAATAAAAATCTATTCTAGGCAATTGGGATGTCAGAAGTATTATATTTAATCTTAACAATTTTAAGTAGGTATTGTTTGCATTTTATTAATACATATAACCATGGCTTGGCAAAATTGCATAATTTGTCCAATATTATGCATATGATCAGTAGTGAAACTTAAAATCCATATTTTACTACTAGTCTAGTCATTATCTCACACATATTTATTGAATATCTACTGTGTATGAGATATATAATATCTGTTTGAAATCAACACCATCCTTACCCTTAATGATGCTTACTGTCTTGTGGATGAGACAAATATTAAATCAATAAATATAAAAACAACATGTCATTAGATTAAATGCAGTAAAGGGGAAGGACAGGGCATAATGAGAATCATTTGATGGGAAACTTAGATAGAGGAGGGTTTAGAAACCTCTTTGTAGAAGTTCTAGTAACATTTGAGGTAAGGATTCAAGGTGGCTGGAAATTAGTCAAGAATAGGAGAAAACCTATATTGGCAGAGAGAAAAGCATGTCCTAAGCCCTTGAGATGGGAAAAAGTTAAAGATTTCAAGGAGCTGAAACAAGGCCAGACTGGCTGGAGTGTAGCAACAAACTGTGTGAGATGAAGCTAGAGAGAGACAGGGACCAGTTTATCCCGGACTTTGGACCATGCTAGGGTGGCTAATTGATAGTTGCCATAAATTTCCTTCCTAAACGGAAGTGTCAATTCAGACTGCAGACTGTTCATAAGGTAAAACCTTTACTTGCATGACTTAGTTTTAATGGGTATAGCTGATATCTCTACCTCAGTATAAGGTTGTCAGTTTTACGAATCTAGCATCACTTGCTTTTCTGTCTGTCCTAGAATCTGAAGTGTCTTAAGTTTTTCTGGTAAAAAGAAATTGAGTTTTTGCAAAATGGTTAGTAGATTTCATTGTACTGGTTAAAACAGTACTTGAGTAACCTACGTTTAGAATATCATGCAAAGAATAATGCATTTTAAAAGTTTTTCAACTTCATTTGGCCCTGAACAGAAAAAATTTGCTGACCCTTGTCTTGAATAAACTGAGTTTCAAACTGCAAAAATAAAAAAGTTTTTCAGCTTTAGACTTACTAGATCATATGTCACAGACAGGTTTCTTTTCCTTTCAGCCTTTTTGAATGAACTATTGAAATACTATCTTTCAATGCTTCCTTTGAATTTCTGAAATTTAAAATATTGTTATATCTTTTTCAGTCTGAGGGAAAGGGTCATACTAATGCTGGAGATGCAATATATGAGGTGGTGAGTCTACAGCGAGAGTCAGACAAGGAGGAACCAGTCACTCCTACTGGTGGAGGGGGTCCATTATCACCCCAGGAGGATGAAGCAGAAGAGGGTAAGAAGTTGAACTTATTCGGTTTCCTTTATTTATATAGCTGCTTTACTTATGGTCTTCAAAGGGGTGTGTTTGTGTGTGTGTATGTATGCAAGAGTGGGGAGGAGTGAGTGGTGGTTAGTCCTAGTTTCTGTCCCTCTTAGGCTAGTGGTTCTCAACCTTCCTAATGCTGTAACCCTTTAATATAGTTCCTGTGGGTCGCAACCCACAGGTCGAGAACAGCTGATCTGCTAGAAAATAGATTCTGCTAGGTGGAAAAGAGTTTGATTCATTTTGTTCATTTGTTGTATGGTCCCCAGTGCTCCTTTATGCAAGTATTTAAATTTGACAACATCACTGCTGATTTTCTTTCCTATTTTATTTCAAGTGTTTTTGAAGTGTGTAATAAAGTTTCAAATTCTCTTGTGTTTTTAGGATTTCAGTTGTAGGTACTACTTCTCATTTGACATTATTCAATTCTGATTTGTTTTTTGTTGTTGCTGTACCACTTACTGCTCACTTTTTTGACTTAGCATGATTATCTTCTCTGTTTACTACATGGGCGCTGCTGAAAGATGCTAACCATCTCACAAGAATCACACATCATTTAGCTCTTACTCTTTATAGAAAATGGAGCTAAATGACAGATTTTTACTTTATGCTCTTATAGTATTTGCTTCAAGGCAGTGATTGATTAACAATAAATTTCTGAATTTATCTCCTATTTGATAAGAAAGCATCTTAGAATTCTCAGTCTTTCTCTGTGATGAATTCCTTTCTTTGTCATAAAAATCAGTTATTTTAAACTAATGTTTATTGAACACTTACTATATGCTAAAATCATTTTAAGTGTTTCAAATGTGTTAACTTACTTAATTCTTACAATTCTATGAATACACTCATTAACTTGGTTTTAGGGATAAGAAGCTGAGGAACAGAGAGCATAATCATTTGTTTAAGGTCATTCCTCTAGAAGTGACAAAGCTAAGATCGCAACCCAGGCTATTTAATTTTTTTTTTTTTTTTTTTTGTAGAGACAGAGTCTCTATCACCCTTGGTAGAGTGCCGTGGCGTCACAAGGCTCACAGCAACCTCCAACTCCTGGGCTTAGGCGATTCTCTTGCCTCAGCCTCCTGAGTAGCTGGAACTACAGGCGCCCACCACAGCGCCTGGCTATTTTTCTGTTTTACAGTTCTGCCGAGGCTAGGTTTGAACCCGCCACCTTCGGTATATGGGGCTGGTGCCCTACTCGATGAGCCACAGGCACCGCCCAGGCTATTTAATTTTAACATTCATATTTGTTATGACGTTATTCTGTTAAGTTAGCCAAGCAAATAAAACATGTAAGCAACTCATTTTTTGAAAAGTAAGGTAAAATTCACACAACAAAAAATGAACTATTTAAAATTGTACAATTTGATGACATTTACACATTCACAATTTTGGGCAACTATCATTTCTGTCTAGTTTCAAAATATATTCATCACCCAAGAGGAAACACCATACCCATTAAGCTGTCACTCCCTGTCCCCCCCTTTCCCAAGTCTCTGGCAACTGCTAATCTGCTTTTTATCTCTATGAACTTAACCTATTCTGGATAATTTTTATTTAAATGTGACCTTTTGTGTATGGCTTTTATCTTGCTTAACATAGTGTTTTCTGGGGTTCTCTCACATGGATAGATGGTATAGCATATATCAGTATTTCGTTTCCTTTTATGGCTGAATAATATTTAATTGTATAGATATACTACATTTTGTTTACCCATTCATCTGTTGGTGATATTCTTAGATTAATCCCATACCTTGGCTATTGTGAACAACTACAATCAACATGAGATTTTTTTTTGACATATTAATTTCATTTCCTTTGGATATATACCCAGTAGTGGGATTGCTGTTTTTTTCTGGTTCTATATAAGGCATAGAACAATTTTTTCAAAATCTTTCACCTCCTTGTTTAAATATATTAACCAAAGTATTAAGTAATGGTATTGAGTTCTTCATTCAACTCTCAGCTTGACTATTAATTAGTGCATAGAAATGCTATGGATTTGTGTACATTGTTTTTTTTTCTTTAGCTGTTGATGTACTGGAGTATATTAATTAATTTTTGAATGTTCTTCTGTGGTTATCTAGTTAGGACCCTCTACTTTCTCATGCCTTTTCAGTGGTTTCACCTGTTTCATAAACAAAAGTCTTCGATTACTCTAAGTATATGTCTTTTTTGCTCCAGTGTATGGGCTACCAATTGTAATTCCTTCTTTTAGTTTTCTCACTTTTAAAAATAGGACATTTGACTGATTTTTTGTAACAATTTTGATGTACGTATTTTGATACAGAACCATGAATAATAAATTTTTTGAAGGTATAACTTACATACAAGAGAATAAACTTACTTGAGTGTATAGTTCATTGAGTTTTGAAAAATGTGTACATCTGTACAACTCACATCATCATTATGATATAAAACATTTTTGACACTCCTAGCACATCTTTCTTGTCCTGTTATAGTTTATTCTTTCTCCTCACCTGTGGACCCTGGTAATCACTGATCTCTTTTCTGTTACCATAGTTTGCCTTTTCGGAAATTTCATACAAATGGATCTATTTAGTACATAGTTGTATCTGGCTTCTTCATATGGCATACTTTGGAGATTTATCAATGTTGTGTCAGTGGTTTGCTCATTTTTATTGCCAAGTAATAATCTATTGTATAGATATACTGCGGTTTGTTTAGTCATCAGTTAATGGACCCTTGGGTTGTTTCTAGCCATTGACTAATATAAACAATACTGCTAAATATATTTGATTACATTCTTCGGCAAATATGTGTATATGCTTTCATTTATAATAACTTGAGTCAGTACATAGGAGTGAACTGACTGGGTCTTATGGTAAGTATATGTTTAACTTTGTAAGAAACCACCAAGCTACTTTGCAAAATATTAATAGCTATATTATGTTCCATCCTGACCAGCAACATATTTGTTAGTTGCTCCATACCCTTATTAACATTTGGCATTGCCAGTTTGGAAAATGTAGCTATTCTAGTGGATGTGTTATAGGATATTGTGGTATTAATTTGCATTTTCCTAATGACTAATGTTTTTATATGATTGTTTGCCATTTGTATATCTTCTTGTCAGGTGTCTATTCAAATATGCTAGCCATTTTTAAATTGGGCTATTTGTGTTACTGATTAATAAGAGTTTTTTTATGTATTATGGATGAAATTCCCTTATCAGATGTGCTTTGCAAATATTGCTTATATTCTGTAATTTGCATTTTCATTTTCCGAACAACGTCTTTTGAAGAGGAAAAGTTTAATTTTTATGAAGTCCAATTTGTCAACTTTTTTTCTCTAAGGTTTGTACTATTTGTATTCTGTCTAATAAGTCCTTGCCTAACTCAATGTCAAAAACATATTTTTCCTTTCCTAGATGTTTTATACTTAGTCTTACATTTAGGTCTATAATCTTTTTAAATTTATACACAAAATTGCACGTAGAGATCAAGTTTCTGTTTTCTTGGCTTAAATAACAGAAAACATTTATTTTCTCATATAGTTTTTTATTTTGGGGAAGGGGTCCAGGATTAAAGAGTAACTTGTCTGGGCAATTCTGGCTAAGAGTTTCTCATGAAGAGCCAGAGATTATTTGGGCGTCTAGTCATCTGAACACTCACTGGGAGGGACTTAAAGTTTTGAGGAGTTCCAAAGGGCTTGCTTAAATAGCTGCCAAAATGATACTGTTTGTTGACCAGAAACATTCCTCTCCACATAGACTTTGCCATCGGGGTTGCTTGCATGTCCTTATGATACTATGCCTAGCTTCTTCCAGAGAAATCTAAGAGACCAAGGTGGAAGCTGCAGTGACTTTCATTTCTTAGCCTTGGAGAAATACCTCATCACTTCCACAGTGTTCTGTTGATCACAGAGTTCAGCCTTTATTTTTCATTGTATGGTTCTACTGTATTCCTTAGAAGACTTCCAAGAACACTGTGGTAAGTCATCTCCATCCCAGATGACATGAATAGGAAGAGCAGAGATTTCATGCAGGAGATTTTTAGGCCAGAGCTAGAAGACATGCACATTCTTTCCTGGTAAACAAGAACTGTAGGAGCAATTGAGGAATGTAATTGAGCCCTGTGCTCAGAAAAGAAATAGACGTAAAAAGCACCTACCAGGAGGTTATCTTGAACACAAGATTTTAGGTAATGTCATGCAAAAATACCATTATTTTTAGGTACATGGAACTATAAAGAGAACAAAATTAATAGAATATAAAGTGCCATTCAATAATTATTATATAATTTAGTATCACATAATTCTGCTTTTTGCTCTAATTTAATAAAAAATATTCCTCACTTCTATATATTCCACTAACTTTGGAGAATGATAACTAATATATATTAAGTATCTGTTTGTGGCATATAAAGTATTGGATATTTAATACATGTAGTTTCATATTGTACTCATATTAACCCTGAGAAAGAATTATTGTTATCTTTATACTCATGTGAGGAAAAACACAAAAAGTTTCAATATATCATTCAAGTCCATTGGGCTTATGAGTAATATATACACAATTCAAATCTTATCGTTCTTACCCTAAAGCCTCATTTTTAATTGTTAAAAAGGTAATATTAAAAAAATTACATTTATAGATAAGATAGTCTAGATCTTATATATTCTAGATAACATTCATAGCATGCTAGATAACATTCTGAATCTGTCTAAAATTGCAGTGTTTGGATAGAAGGAAGCAATATATCATAATGTGAAAATAGAACATGAAACTCTTTCTTCCAAATAGCATTTGTTTAGGGAGCTTTCATCACATTTGAAAGCATTTTTAGAGTGATTTCAAGCATGCAGATAAACTATGTGCATTGTCAGGGACCTGTAGGGATAGAATATTTAAATTATGTCAGCCATAAGTCATATATACTTCTGTAAAAATACGGTTATAGAAAAATCTACTGGAAATCAAAATATTCTTTTCTAAAGAAGTCTATTAGACAACAAACATGAGTTAATTTCCCCTGCATTTTGTATGATAAATTACTAAATGGCATTCAACGTTTAGAAAGGTATTTTATGATCCCATGATTACATAAGTGTGATGAGATGTTAAGTTGTATAGATATGTTCTTTAATGGAAGATCTATTTACTTATGAAAAGAAACATTACCATAAAACTGATAAATTTATAAATAAATGGCAAGTTAAATGACCCTGCAGTTCTAGCTTGTATTAATTTGCAAGGGATCCAGAAGCCTCAATTGCCAGAATCTTAAAATTGTGTAGATAAATTATTGGAAAAGTCATCATTTGTTTGGTCTTAGAAGAAAGATAAATTGACATAACCATTTTGACCGTAGTTGTCTTGTTACAGTTACATTGAAGTGGCTACCGCAAGATGTAAGAAATGAGTGAGAGAAGAGAGGTTTGAAATATTCAGAAGATAAAATCAGTGAGGCTTATAAATGACTTGGTTGTCATGGGTGGTAGCAGAGAAAGGAGGAGAAAGAATCTAAGGTTATATCCTATTTTCTAGCTTAGGTGATTGGATGATCTTGGTGCTGACAAGTGACATGGGGAACACAGGAGGAGGAAGAATGGGTTTGGAGGTGGGAATAATATTCATTCAGTGTTAGAAATTGATGAGTTTAATATGTAACATTAAAATTGAACTACTTCTTCAGTTATTAGAAACAATCTTAAACTTTGAGAAAAGTTGTACAGCTAGAGCTAAAGATTTGAGAGTCATCAGTTCAAAGCAATGAGAAGGCTGAAATTACCTTAGGGGAAAATGTGTGAAAGGTGGGTTAAAAATAGATGTTAGGAGATCCTTAATGTTTAAGGGTTAGGTCCTGGAAAAAGACAGCCTCCGCCAAAAGATCTGCAGAAAAGTGATGGCAATATAAGGAAAGCCAACACAGTGTAGTGATAGTATAAGGAGTAGAGATTCTTAAGGTGAGAGTGATCTGCAGTGTTGTTCAGATGTAACAGAGAGGTTCAATTAGATAAGGACCAAAACTTGTTCATTGGATTTGGTTAATCTGGGGAGTCACTAAATCCTATAATGGTGATCCTAATGAAGCTGGAAAAGAACCATCATCATATGAATTGAGGATTGGATAGAGGTGAGGAAGGGAAGAATAGTATTCAAATTATTCTTTTAAGAAATTTGGTAAGAAGAGGAAGGATGTTAAACTAAAAATACTGCATTATTTCTGACCAAGAGAGGGCAATTTTAGTGTGTAAGAGACCAGAACTTCTTTGGAAAGTGAGAGCTAAAAATAGAGATAAGTTCACCCACCCAGCATATAACCATACAATTTCCTGTCATGCTTCTGTGTCTTCTGCTTAGAAGGTTTTTTCCACTTAAGTCCAGCTGTGTAAGCTTTTCAAAAAAGACATGATAATACTTGCAAGAAAATAGTAATTTTAGCATAGTGGCAGTTTCTATACATAGAAATTTTTCAAAATATTGTCTATGACTTTTTTTTTTTTTTTTTTTTGTAGAGACAGAGTCTTTATAGCCCTTGGTAGAGTGCCATGGCATCACACAGCTCACAGCAACCTCCAACTCCTGGGCTTAGGCGATTCTCTTGCCTCAGCCTTGCGAGTAGGTGGGACTGTATGCAAGTGCCCACCACAATGTCTGGCTATTTTTTTGTTGCAGTTTGGCCGGGGCTGGGTTTGAACCTGCCACCCTTGGTATATGGGGCTGGTGTCCTACCCACTGAACCCCAGGCACCACCCGTCTAAGACATTTTTTAATGTGTTACTTAGACAAATTACATTTAAAATGCGTTTAAGGGATTGAACAAGATAGTGGAGTACTTCTCTCCAATGACAGTAGCTCCAAAAAGTATCAGTTTCAACAACTGTCCACAGTGAAATTACCCTCAGAAGAACTAAGGGAACATGAATATACTAGTGAAGCTGTAAAGCCCCTTTGGATTGTAAAAATGAGTAAAGTTGCAGTTGGGTGGTAAGGGGATTGGTTCTCTGTGGCTGTGTTGCCCCTCACTCTGAGCCATTACAGTACCATATGTGGAAAGTCCCCCTGGACCCATGGTTGCTACACTGAAAAAAGTGAACTAGAGGTGTGCAGAATAGCTTCCCACTATTCTGTGTCTCTTATGGGAAACTTACTCCTTCATTGAACCTTGGGTAGTAAGTATTGTGAGTATTAGTGGGGCTGGACCATCTGAAGCTAGCTAGGGACAAACTGAAGGGGTGGAGCCAGCAGCAAGCCAGTGTGTTGGAACTTGGTATGGGCTTACCTGCTGGAGAGAGATAATGTACCAGAGAGTCTGTTTATGGGCACTACACTGCAAGAAGCACATTTCACACATCCTCTGGGCCCAAGGGCCTGACTGGCTTTCCTGTACTCCCCAGGGGCCTTTCATGGATCCCCCACAGGTCCACCCAGTCTGACATTGCATCAGCAGCAGAGCCATGTGAGATACACATCTAACCTGGGCTTAGGGCACTCTCCTAAGGGCTGAAATGGAATACAACAGTCAGCTCAATGTCTAAACAAGCCCACTGAAATAGCAGGATAATAAGCAAATGCGGTCTGTGAAAACTCAAATAGATACCCAGTTTGTTAATGTGTAGACAGAGGTGCATGTCAACAAAAAATAAGAATACCCGAGGCAAAGTCGTCTCATTAAATCAACAAAACAAATTGCTAGCAACTGATTCTTAAAACATGCAGGTGAATGATCCATTAGACAAAGAATTCAGAATACCTCTATTAAGAAAACTCAGTGAACTTCAGTACAATGCAGAAATAATCAAGAAACTGATCAGAGAAATCCAGTAGATAAAATAATAAAACAAAAATCAAACAAATCCTGGAGCTGAAAAGTACAGTAAATACAATGAAAATTGAAACAGAGGGCATCACCAGCAAAATTGATCAAGCAGAAGAAAGAATCAGTGAGCCCCAAATAGGCTATTTGAAAATATACAGTCAGAGGAGAAAAATGAATAAAGAGTGAGAAGGAATGAAAAAAACTGATGAGATTGATGGGATACCTTCAGAAGAGCATATTTGTGTATCATTCGTGTTCAAGAGGGACTAGAGGCTCGGTGCCTATAGCTCAAGTGGCTACCAGGTGTGTGGTGGTGTACGTCAACTGCATACACTAGAGTTGGAGGGTTTGAATCTGGCCCAGGCCTACCAAACAACGACAGCTACATCCAAAAAATAGCTGGGTGTTGTGGCGGGCACCTGTAATCTTGGGAGGGTGAGGCAAGAGAATCCCTTAAGCCCAGGAGTTGAAGGTTGCTTGAGCTTTGATGCCACGGCAACCTACCTAGGGTGACAGCTTGAGGCTCTGTCTCAAAAAAAAAAAAAAAAAAAAGAGGGACTAGAGCATTTAAAAAGGGTAAAACTTATTTCAGGAAACAATAACAGAAAAGTTTCTAAACTTGGAGAAAGATACAATATCCATGTATAGGAAGGTAAAAGGTAATTACCAGGTTCGACCTAAATAAGCCCAAGACATATTATAATCTAACTCTGAAAGGTCAAAGACAAAGGGAGGATTCTGAAAGCAGCAAGAGAGAATAAGCAAATAGCACATAAAGGAATTTAAATATGCCTAGTAGCAAACTTCTCAGCAGGAATCCTACAGGCAAGGAAAGAATGATTTGATATATTCAAAGTGAATCAACTGCACACCCACACAAGAGAAAAAGCATAATTTAATTCAAATGAGGGGGAAAGAAGAGAAAGGGGTGATGGGCAAGCACTCACTTAATGGATACAATGTAAGGGTACATGGCACACCTCCTGACTGAAGGGCTCAACTACAACTCAGACTTTCCCTAACAAATAAAAGCAATGTAACCTAATCATCTGTACCCTCACATTAATCTGAAATTTTAAAAAAATTGCTGAAGGCAAAAAAAAAAAGAAATTTTCAACCAAGAAGGCTATACCCAGGAAAACTATCCTTTAGAAATGAAAGAGGTAAAGACATTCGTAGACAAACAAAAGCTGAGAGAATTCACTGCAACCAGATCTATCCTACAAAAAAAGAGTTCTTCAATCTGAAAGAAATAACGTCTGAGGGTATAAAACCCACAGGAAAAATAACTGTACTGATAAATTCAGAATACTTTAACATGATAATTTGGGTACATAAGCCATTTATATCCTTAGCAGAAAAGTTAACAGAGAAAATAAAAATCATGACTATAATTATTTTTAAGGGAGAGGTAATACAAAAGATATAAATAGGCCAGGTGTGGTAGCTCATGTCTGTAATCACAGCCCTTTGGGAGCTCAAAGTGGGAGGATCACTTGAGGCCATGAGTTTGAGAGCAGCCTGGATAACATAGCAAGACTCCATTCCTATATGGTTAAAAAATAAATATAAAAAATGTAGGCTCGGCACCTGTGGCTCAGTGGGCTAAGGCGCCAGCCATGTACAACTGAGCTGGCGGGTTCGAATCCAGCCAGGACCCGCCAAGCAACAATGATGGCTGCAACCAAAAAATGGCTGGGCATTGTGGCGGGCGCCTGTGGTCCCAGCTGCTTGGGAGGTGGAGGCAGGAGACTCGCTTGAGCCCAGGAATTGGAGGTTGCTGTGAGCTGTGATGCCACAGCACTCTATCCAGGATGACAGCTTGAGGCTCTGTCTCAAAAAAAAAAAAATGTAAATTATGTCATCAAAAATGTAGGGGAGTAATAGTTCAATAGTATTTTTCCCCTTTTTTGTGACTAAATTTTAAAAAGTTGGAAGATTTTCTTTCTATTTCTGGGAGAAGGATGGCCACTTTTACCACTGGTATTCAACATAGTGCTGGAAATTCTAGCAAGAAATTCAGCAAGAGAAAGAAATAAAAGACATCCATATTTGAAAAGAAGAAATCAAATTGTCCCTGTTTGCAGATGACATGATTATGTGTATAGAAAACCCTAAAGATTCCACCAAAATGGGTGGGACTAGTAAACAATTCAGTAAAGTTGTAGGATAAAAATTCAGCATAAACAATCAGTAGCATTTCTATATACTAATAGTGGACTATCTGAAAAAGTAATCAAGAAAGCTCTTACCAGTAGTTACCAAAAACAAACAACCAACCTCAACACACTGCCTAGGAATAAATTTAACCAAAGAAGTGAAAGAGGTCTACAATGAAGACTATAAAGCATTTATGAAATAAGAAGACACAAATAAATGGATATCCCGTGTTCATGGGTTGGAAGAGTTAATATTGTGAAAATGTCCATACTCAAGTTATCTACAGATTTAATGCAGTCCTTATCAAAATTCCAATGTCATTCTTCACAGAAAAGAAAAAACAGTCCTGAAATTCATGTGGAACCACAAAAGATTCTGCATAGGCAAAACATATTGAGCAAAAAGAACAAAGCTGGAGATACATATCACATTGACTACAAAATATACCATAAAGGTATGGTAAACAAAACAATGCGGCAGGCTCGGCGCCTGTGGCTCAACGGGCCAAAGTGCCAGCCACGTACAGCTGAGCTGGTGGGGTCAAATCCAGTCTGGGCCCACCAAACAACAATGATGGCTGCAACCAAAAAATGGCCGGGCATTGTGGTGGGCGCCTGTAGTCCCAGCTACTTGGGAGGCGGAGGCAGGAGACTCACTGGAGCCAAGGAATTGGAGGTTGCTGTGAGCTATGATGCTACGGCACTCTATCCAGAGTGACAGCTTGAGGCTCTGTCTCAAAAAAAAAAAAAAAAAAAAAACAATACGGCATTGGTGTAAAAACAGACATGTAGACTGTTGGAATAAAATAACCTAGAAATAAATTTATGCATTTACAGCTAGCTGATTTTCTACAGATGTGTCAAGAATACACAACGGGGAAAGAAGAGTTTCCTCAATAAGTAATGCTGGGAATACTGGATAGCCACATCTTAAAGAATGAGGCTAGACTCCTATCTTTCTTTGTATATAAAAGTCAACTTAAGATGGATTAATGACTGAGATGTACGACCCTAAACTGTGAAACTGCTAGAAGAAATCATAGGGGAAACACTATATGGCATTGGTCTAGAGAAAGATTTCTTAATTAAATTAATATTTTGGAGGATTTTTAAGGATAAGACCACCTCAAAAACATGAGAAACAAAACCAAAATAAACAAATGGGATTACATCAAACCAAAAAGCTTCTGCACAGCAAAGGAAAAAAATATCAGAGAGAAGAGACAACTGATGATATGGGAGAAAATATTTGCAAACTTTACATTTAACAAGTAGTTAATATTTAAAATTTATAAGGAACTCAAATGACTCAATAAGAAAAAATAAATAAAAATTAAAACCAACCACAAATAAAGCGATTTAAAATGGGCAAAAGACATGACTAGATATTTGTCTAAAGAAGATATAGAAATAGCCAACAGATATATGAAAAGAAGCTGGATGTCACTAACCATTAGGAAAATTCAAATCAAAATTAATATGAGATATTGCCTTATCCAAGTTAGAAAGCTTGTTATCAAAAGACAAAATAAATATTGTTGAGGATGTGGACAGAGGGGAACACTTTAACACTGTTGGTAAGAATGTAAATTAAGTAGTACAGCTCTTATAGAAAGTAGTAGGGAGGTTTCTCAGAAAATTAAAAATAGATATACTGTTTGATCCAGCAATCCCATTGCTGGGTACATAGCTGAAGGAAATGAAATCAATATATCAAAGAGATATCCACACTCCCATGTTTATTGTGGCACTATTCACAATATCTAAGATAAGGAGTCAGTCTAATTGGTCATCGATAGATGAATAGATAAAGAAAATGTGGTATATATAGACTTTGGAATGCTATTCACCCATAAAAAGGAATGAAATCTATCAATCATGGCAACATAGATGGAACTGGAGGGCATAATGTTAAATGAAATAAGCCAAGCAGAGAGAAATACTGCATGATCTTACTCATAAGTGGAATGTATAAAGCATTGATCTCACAGAATTGAGAATAGAAAGTGGCTATTATAGAAATGGGGGAAAGGGTGATGTGAAGAGGTTGGCCAATGTGTACAATGTTATAGTTAGGAATAATTCTGCTACTCTGTTGCACAGTAGGGTGACTATAGCTAGCAATAATGTATATTTCAAATAGCTAGTAGAGAGGATTGTGAATGATCTCACAGCAAAGAAATGATCAATATTTAAGGTGATGGATATGCCAATTTTTTCCCTTTGTTTTGCTCCTTTTTTTTCTTTTTTTATTAAATCATAGCTGTGTACATTAATGTAATCATGGGGTACAATGTGCTGGTTTTATATACAATTTGAAATATTTTCATCGAACTGGTTAACATAGCCTTCATGGCATTTTCTTAGTTATTGTGTTCAGACATTTATATTCTGCATTGAGTAAATTTCACCTGTACCCTTCTAAGATGGACCGTAGGTTTAGTCCCACCAATTACCTTCTAAGATGCACCGTAGGTGTGGTCCCACCAATTACCCTGCCTCCACCCAGCCTCTCCCTTCCTCTCCCCTCCCTTGCCCCTTTCCCCATATTCTTGTGCTATAATTGGGTTATAGCCTTCATATGAAACCTATAAATTAGTTTCATATTAGGGCCGAGTACATTGGATACTTTTTCTTCCATTCTTGAGATACTTTGCTAAGAAGAATGTGTTCCAGTTCCATCCATGTAAACATGAAAGAGGTAAAGTCTCCATCTATCTTTAAGGCTGCATAATATTCTATGGTGTACATATACACAATTTATTAATCCATTCATGGGTCAATGGGCACTTGGGCTTCTTCCATGACTTAGGAATTATGAATTGGGCTGCAGTAAACATTCTGGTACAAATATCTTTGTTATAATGTGATTTTTGGTCTTCTGGATATATGCCTAGTAGAGGAATTATAGGATTGAATGGCAGGTCTATTTTTAGATCTCTAAGTATTCTCCAAACATCCTTCCAAAAGGAACGTATTAGTTTGCATTCCCACCAGCAACGTAGAATTGTTCCCTTTTCTCCACATCCATGCCAGCATCTCTGGTTTTGGGATTTTTTGATGTGGGCTAATCTTACTTCCACTGGATATGCCAATTATTGTGATATGATCGTTACACAATGTATACATATTGAAACATCACACTGTACTTCATAAATATGTAAAAATTTTGTGCATAAATAAAAATACATAAATTGTGTGAATTTAGCACAGACTGGTTGAAGGGGGAACTCAGCAAGTCTGTTTATCACAAAGTAATGATAAAAGTGGGTGAACTTGTCAAATAGGTAGCCTTTTTAGGACTTTGGAAATTGACCAAAATCATTCAACAAGTTGGGATTTATTCAAGAAAAACTACTGAAACTAAAATACTTGTGTAAGAACAGTGTATTTAGTGGTGTTTTAGCCCTGAAGCCTGCTCCCATTTTGCTCATTCTCAGCACTGACTTATTGTCATGGTAGTTTTGTTAGGGTGGGACAGGCTATAAAAACTAGCAGCTTTGCTTTTCACTGCTGAAGGTGGCTCACTTGATTTGGAGCAGAGCATAGAAAAACCTCATTTCCAGAGCATTGTTAGAAACAATAGTGATTTCTTTATCAAAAGAATATAGAGTGTTGAAGGCAGCCTACAGTTACAATATCTGGCTGGGGAAAACCATAGGTTACCCAGGATTTTAATAAGATGATTTGAGAAATTAATGGGTCCTTTATAAGATCCTACATATTCCTGGTGGTGTGGAAGGCAATCTACATGTGTAAGTCTTTGCTCATTCTCTCAAGGAAACAGAGGGGCCTACTAGTTATACATTCATGTTGGGCATGAGGCTTGCACATACTTGTATGATAGAAACAGGTTTTTAGAATTCTGTCTAAAAGGAATGGTTTTGCTTTTTTCTTTTCTATTGTATGGAGAGAATATATGTTCCAGGTAGAGTAATGATTGAAGCCTGATTGCTTTACAACCAAGTCACCTGTCAGCAAGTGCCAGCTGTTAGGCTACAGATCTGGGAATCTATAACCCATCCTCTATCTGGCCCTATTTTTTCTGTATTGGATTATTGTGATACCTCCAAATTGGTTTCCTGCTAGTACACTCACCCCTTTCCCTGGGATTTGTATTCCACATACCTACTGTATTTGAAATTTGTCAGATCACTTTACTCCTCTTAAAATCCTTTGGTGTCTTCTTATTTCATTTAGCCAAAGTTCTTAAACATGGTTCACAATGCTAAATATAAATATAGCTTTGCTATTTGACTTTTACATTTCTGATCTCATTCCTACCACTCTTAGCTTCATAAATTACACCCCTGTCCTTTTGCTGTTTTTCGTACACACTAGATGTATGCCTGCCTCTGGGCTATTATACTTGCTCTTCCCTCTGCTTACAGCTCCCCCCGCAAATAGTTACGTGGTTCTCCTTCTTATTTATTTATTTATTTATTTGTCAGAGTCTTACTTTGCCCTTGGTAGAGTGTCATAGCTTATAGCAACCTGAAACTCTTGGGTTCAAGACATCTTCCTGCCCCAGCCTCCCAAATTGCTGGGACTACAGGTGCCTAGCACAATGCCTATATGTATATATAAATTTTAAAGACAGAGTTTTACTGTGTCACCCTCGGTAGAGTGCCCTGGTGTCACAGCTCATAGAAACCTCCAGCTTTTGGGCCTAAACGATTGTAGCTGGTACTATAGGTGCCCACCACAACGCCCGGCTATTTTTTGTTGTAGTTGTAATTATTGTTTAGCTGGCCCGGGCCGGGTTCGAACCTACCAGCCTCACTGTATGTGGCTGGTGCCATAACCACTGTGCTACGGGTGCTGAACCTGCCTGGGTATTTTTTAGAGATGGGGTCTCGCTCTTGCTCAGGCTGGTCTTGAACTCTAGAGCTCAGGCAGTCCACCTGCCTTGGATTGCAGGCATGAGACACCATGCCTGGCCATCCTCCTCTTGCTAATCTTTGTTCTCAATGAGATCTTGCCTGCTCAGTAAATAGTATGAATAATAGAAAATGGGCGAATGCATAATACTGAATTTTTTTTAGTATCTTAAAATTTTTCTGTACTGTGAAAGACTAGAAAAATATAACATTTCTGGAATTGCTTTTGAAAATATGAAAAATATAAATAAAATTTGCAATTTCTCATTCTTATACATGATCTGAATTGAAGCAAGGCATCAAATTTCTGTTTTCTCTAAAATTTTTTCACTTCTGTTCTTAAAAATGTTTCACTATTTGAGATGTCATCTTGTCTTTTGAAAAATCTATTAGTATCACCTACATAAAAAAAGCTACAAAAATCACAGAGTAGGAAGTAATAGTTTCTTTTCTTTTATAGATTAGGCATTTCATACATCTTCAATACACTTTATTATTAGTTCTGTAATTGACATTTCTGTCAACGCAAACATCAAAAGTTAGAACTGGAGGTGGCATAGAAATGTTTTCCTGCTGGGGGGAATTGGAGTATTCTTTTATTTAATTATTTTCAACAATTTGCCTGTCAAAGCAAAAGTGGAAGTTCATGTCATTCTAAATTGTCTTGCCTTAGCCTGTAATTTGATTAAAACGGGATACAGATTTAAAATGACTAAAATTGCTCTTAATTTTCTGGGAACAATCTGAAGTAAAATGAATTAGGGTATCTTTGCACATTTCAAATGTTGTTCAAAAAAGTGTGTTAAAGGGTATCATTGAGTACAAGGAATCTTAACAGAAATTTAAATCCAGCTGTGTAGCATTATAAAGATTATTTTTAAATTAACTTGTCGCCTTTGTACGTTTCCACATGTTCTGGAATGCCCCTGTTGTTAAAACTTGAAGTACACTGGGTATTGCTTCATAAGAATTTCAAACTGGCTTTCTGTTTTTTGGGCTATACTTACATTTAGTTACATGTAACATGGATAGTAAGCTATAATAGATTATTTTAAGACAGCAAATGTCAGTTATGATTTGTTGTCATTTATGATATTTGTCCAAGTTATTGTGAAAGTCCAGGTTCACAGTAATATTAGGTAGGTTTAACATTTGATTGTACCTTTTAGGTTTAATATAATCTACATGTTATTATTTTGTTTTTCTATTTGGATTGGCTAAAATGCTGTTTTAAAAACAATTGCCCATGATTTATCATGAATAGCTTTTATTATAGAAACAAGTTTGCAAATCCAAATTCTTTAAGTTCAAATGAAAAGCAGATAGAGGATACAGAAAAGAAATGAACTTTTACAGAAAAGAGAATAATTATATAGCATTTATATGTTTTAAACTTTAAATGTGTGCATACATTATCTAGATAGTTTGTTAAAATGAAACCTTATTTTTTAGGTGTCAGGTGGGGCCTAATCTGTTTTTCTGAAAAAATCTCCCATCTGATGCCACTGTTTTTGGTTACACCACACTTAGTAGCAAGAGTTTAAATTTTCTGTCCATATTAACTCATTTAAACCTCACATCAACCCTATAAGGTAGGTACAGTTATATCGATTTTATGTATGAGGAAGTAGATCTCAATAAATAATCTTGGCATGTTAGACACTATTTCTTTACCGCTCACATACTTTTCTATGTTTATGTGTGTGTGTATGTGTGTGTCAGAAAGAGAGAGAGAGGATGAGAAAGAGAATGGGGTGGGGAGAGAGAAAGAGAAAGGGAGAGAGGAAAGGACTTTGAAATATTATTTCTTTTTTTTTTTTGAGACAGAGCCTCAAGCTGTCGCCCTGGGTAGAGTGCCGTGGCATTACAGCTCACAGCAACCTCTCTAATTCCTGGACTCAAGCGAGTCTCCTGCCTCTGCCTCCCAAGTAGCTGGGACTACAGGCACCTGCCACAACGCCTGGCCATTTTTTTTGGTTGCAGCCGTCATTGTTGTTTGGCAGGCCCGGGCTGGATTCAAACCCGCCAGCTCAGGTGTACGTGGCTGGCGCCTTAGCCCATTGAGCCACAGGCGCCGAGCTGAAATATTATTATTTCATTCTAGCATTTTTATATTATCTATTCCAACAAATTAAAATATTTAAAATTTATAGTTAATAAGGAACTTACCAAAAAATTTGGTATCTTAAATCATCACATATTATTTCTCAGTTTTCATGAGTCAAGGGTCTAGAGATGGCTTAGTTGGGTCTTCTGTTCAGGGTGTCACATGTGTCTGTAACCAAAGTTTTGGCCGGGGCTATCGTGACTTTTGAGGTTAGGTTCCCCTTCAAAGTTCATATGATTTGGGCAGAATTCATTTCTTTGCAGCTTTAGAACTTATGGTAGCTTGCTTCTTCAAGACCAGCAGGAGCTATCGGGGAGAAGGAGAAAGTGGAAATGAACAATTTGACATTTGTGAAAGTAGTTGGTATAGACCCAAGCAGAATTTGAAGTATGGCTAAGAGATAGACTGGAGTATGAGGTTGGAGAGGAAAGTTGAGAGCAGGACATGGAGAACCTTAATGGAAATATTAATCAGCGTGTGGACTTTAAGTGTGCAAAGCACCATGGCATGAACCAAGATTTGAATTAGGAAGATTAAGCTGGACATAAGCTATGCAAAATGCAGTTAAGAACAATGACAAACCTATGATATATAAGTCTAATTTGAGGAAATAAAAATCTGAAATAGCATGTTGGCCCTGGAAAGAGAAAATGACTTATTTTAGGGAAATAATTGGCAGGAAAAGGTAACAGAGTCATACCTGTCTTTAATTGCCGTATACAGGGCCTCACTGCTGGGTTAACTTCCCCTGGAAGAGGGCATATTTGTGTATTAATTTCATTCATTTAACAAATATTTGTGTACCTATTATATTTTTGGCACCGGGCTTGATTCAGAGATGACAAAAAGTTCTTTGATAGTTACTTACATTTTAGGTGGAAATAAACAATTTACATCAGTGTAGAAGTTAAAGACTACTATGAAACATCACAATGTTAATGGCATTTGACCCAGGTATAATTAAGCACCGAAAGTGTAGCTTAGGTCCTAAGTGCTGTGAGACTAGTTAAGAGTGTCATTTGGGCTCATAACCTTTTCCAATACAGAGAACCAGTGGTGTTTCAAAAAACAGCTGATCTAACCACTGGGTGCTTGAGTATGATAGGGTCCCATATCAACTGAACTAAAGCATTTTATATTAATTTTCTCCCCTGTGAGTAGAGTTTTATTTAAAAATCTAAGATACAGATTATCAGTGTTAAATTTATTAAGTATAGTCTTTTAAGGTCTAATCTTATTGTATACTCAATCATATAGTATCTATATTTTTAAAATACAAAAGCTTCTAATGAATGAAAATCTACAGCATTTAAAGAAAGTACATTAAATTTTCAGGTTTCCAGGTTGTGTGTCTTTTACCAGTGAAAATCCTCATGCAGTTTTAATGAGTAATTGACCTTTCAGTTTGACAAAGACTGTATTTTAATCAGTTCCTGTAGCAATATTTTTGTCCTTGGAGAGTTTAATATCCTGTTTTTAACTGTTGGAAAATTCACTGGAGCCTAGTGAGAGATAAGATTATTGAATTTGGGGGTTGAAATCTGCTTTGAATGTGCTTAGTGGGTGTGGGATTGATTTCTACTATATTTATAGTGTGATATTTTATGTTTTCTATATGTGTATCTTCATTTTTAATGAAATTGTTCCTTTGGAAAATGTAGTATTGGACACTTAAAATTCTTTCATCTTTAATATTTTTGAAGCATATAAAAATAATAGTTGCTCAGAAAGGGACCTGATTAGCTATTATTCCTGAGCTAAAAAACATTTTTTACATAATAACAACAACCATACCCTTCTTCTAAGGGAAAGAAAGAAAGAAAGGAAGGAAAGGAAGGAAAGAGAGGGAGGAAGGAAGGAGAGGAGCAAAGCATGCTGTGGGGGGTAGAGAGAGAAGAGCAAGGAGGAAGGAAGGGATGGAGAGAGGGAAAGAAAGAAGAAAAGCATGCTACAGAGTCAGAAATATTTTCTATTAACATTTGGCTCTTCACAGAATACTTGACTGACCCCAGTATTCATAGAATATTTGTGCATAGCTTTAAGTGTATTTTATGTAATTCCTAAAAATCTGTGGAGTGAGCTATTGTTACTGTACTTTGTTTTGTATATATAACTTGGGGCCACTTTGTAGTTAATGTTACTTTTGTTACATTTTGTTATATAATAATTTTTCTTTGTAACAGTGTTCCAAACCAAACTGTTCTTATGAACTTTTTAGTATGGACAGTGTGATAGTAAAGTTTTAGTATATTTCTAGAAGAACATATTTAAAAAATAAAATTAAAGATTTTTTTTTTTTTGCATTTTGAAGCAACTTGAGTGTAACAACTTAAACTTCATAGATTGACTTTGTTCTTAATGGAAAATGTATTTGATATAGGCGTAGGAGGAGAAAAAAATCATGTTTCACTACATAGGTGTAGTGGCTGGCACTCAGTTTTCTCACTTGTTTATGTAAGGGAGCCAAAACAATTTTTTCAGGAACTCAACTGTACAGTTGGTTGTTTTGGCAAGTCTCAAATATGTAGTTCAGACTGTCAAGTGGATAATGTAATAGAAAAAGCATATTTTAAGATTCTAAAAAAAGTTTTTTGTATTGTTTATAAGCTAGTTCAGAAAAGATTGGTCTTTAATGCTGATACAGTACAGAGCCTTTGGTAAGAAGATAAATTTTGAAGGCAATTTTACCCAAAAGATTTTTGAATGTAAAAATACTGCATGAAGTTTTAACTTTATAGTTAAGTATAAGGTTGTGAATGTAATAACTGTGAATTGACTTTTTTATTGTATACTTTTAGAAAAGAGTTAATTAAGTGATTATTTTTAAATGCTTCTATTTGTTTTTTAAACTTCTGTAGGTTTGGTTTTTCTTGGTATTCTTTTTTTTTTCTGTTCTTTTGGTGTTTTTATTTGCACCCTGGCCTCACCCTTAGTTCCTTTGTAGATATACTATTTCCATTATCTATCATTAATGTAAAGACACATTGCCAAGAACTTAAGTGAATATGTTTCTCTTTCTTTATTTCTAATTTGTGTGAGATATTTATTTCTATTAACATTTTTATGTGTGATTATATTTTCCTGGTGCCTCAGTAAAGCAAGTGTTTTGAAGGGTTGTCTAGAATGAGCCAAAGAGGTAAATAAGATTGATACTTATTCACAATGGCTACAATTTAATGTTATCAATAACATTTTAAATGACAGCCTAATAAAGAAATGGAATTGGTCAGAAACAATCTAGGATTTCTTAAAATAATTGTCATTGTTGAGGAATGATGAACCAAATGTTTGTCCTTTCATTTTTTCCCCAAGTACATGAATTGTGTACAGTAGTTCTTTGAACTAATCTTAGTTTTTAAGTGAGACAGTTTTGTACTTAATCAGATCTTTGAGAAATTTAAATACATTAACAAAATTACTATAGTTTATTTTTTTTTTTTTTTAGAGACAGAGTATTGCTTTATCACCCTTGGTAGAGTTCTGTGGCGTTACAGCTCACCGCAACCTCCATCTCCTGGGCTTAAGTGATTCTCCTGCCTCAGCTTCCCGAGTAGTAACTGGGACTACAGGTGCCCGCCACAATGCCCGGCTATTTTTTGTTGCAGTTTGGCAGGGGCCGGATTTGAACCCGCCACCCTCGGTATATGGGGCTGGCGCCTACCCACTGAGCCATAGGTGCCACCCTATAGAATTATCTTTATAAATTGATTTAGTCACTGATTTATGATTTCAGAAGATAAGCAAACAAAAATATATGGAATGTTCATATTCTTTTTTATAAAAAAAATTTTTAAATCAATAAATGTAAAATGTGCCATCTCTCTTCCCTGCTACCAATTCTAATTTCTAGAAGAAAATTTTTTTGACAGTTTATACATCTTTTTCCAAAGGGAACATTCTTTTTTTTTTTTTTATTTATTTTTTTTAATTATTTTTTATTAAGTCATAACTGTGTACAATGATTCAGGCTTGGAGTACAGTGTGTGGGCTTCCCATACAATGGGAGATATTTTTATCCACCTGATTAATGTGACATTCATGATATTTTCTCATTTACTATGTGAAAACAATTTTGATGCATATTTAGAAGATTTCTCCTGACCCTTCACATTCTGTTTGGCAACTGCCTTTTCTCACTGAATAATCTATTATGAATACTACATTAAACTATTGTTTACTCTTTTTAAATGCATAGTACCCTAAGGCATGGATATAGTATAATTTATTTCTCCATTTTTCTCTTGAGCATTCTATAAGCAGTTTACATTTTTCTTTTTTGCTATTTTAAATATACTAATATTATGTAAAGGATAGTAGTTTTTCTTGTGTATACTGTGTGTCTATGTTGTGGTTACTCTGAAACACAAAGAGGGATAACTGGAAATTAAATTGCTGTGGTGTGTACAATCTGGTTTTTGATAGGTTCTACCAATTTTCGCTCCAAAAAGACTCCATATTTATGCCTCTTCCAGTAGTATATCTGATTACTCTTTTCCTTACATCTTCATCAATAGTAGATATTTTTAGTCTTTTCAATTTTACCACTCTAATTCACAATAAGTATCTCCTTTGTTTACATTTCCCTGATTACAAGTGAGTTTGAGCAAGTTTTGTATGTTTCTTGGGTGAATACACTTGATTTGTGCAGCTTGTATGACTGTTAAGCCACATAAGAACTGTTCTTTCTGTCAGAGATTTAATTTGGCAATACCTCTATAGGTATTAAAAAAAAACTAATTTGGTTTACTAATCTGCCAGGATGCTAGTCTAAAGGGAAGTTAGGAAAGGAAAATAAGCATCATTTTTGTTTTAGGGTTAGAGGTGTGAAAAATTATTCCTTTTATCCCCTGACACCCTATCCTTTTGGATTTTTAATTTGTGAAGTAGTCTATATTGTTTGGGGATCTCAGCACACTAGGGGTTTACAGATGAAAATTACTAGGAAACTCAGAAATAATCCATCCTGTTTCAGGGAAGAAAGGATTTTTGCCTACCTCTGGAAGTTTCTTCCTTTTCACCAGATGTTTATTGAGTGCCTGCTCTGCCAGCACAGTGGCTGCTGGTCATGTAGGCTTGCTTTCTCTGTGACTGGCACCAGCTTTACTTGGTATGGTGTCAATAAATGAAATAAAAACATATTTGTGTTACATTAAGTCATTTTTGTGTGTGTGTGTGTTTTTTGGCCAGGGCTGGGTTTGAAGTTGCTACCTCTGGCATGTGGGGCTGGCGCCTTACTCCTTTGAGCCACAGGTGTCACCCAGATTAAGACATTTTAATGATGCTTCAGTTGACCTAAGGAATTTAAATGTTAGGAGAATGATCTTTAGTAAAAGCTGGAAACCCTGCTGTTTGTCAGCAGTGCTAAGGTATATGGGTACCTAAGAGCATATAGTACTTAAATCTTATTTTTGTGGTTATCACAAGTGAATGCTGTCTATGATGATAATAGCAACAACAGGAGTTAACTGGCAGTGAGCATTTACACATGCCTGGGATAACTGTTAGCATTTTGTATCTGTTCTCTGTAGGTTAAAGTGAGCCTTCCCTGGCCTGTGATTCCTAGAAGTACAGTAAAGGTCTGTAGCTATGCAGAGCCCTCTTTTTCAGAGGTTTGTGTCTCAGAACACTTCCATGGCCATTTTGCCTTCTTTTGCTGCCAACTTAATGATTAGGATGCAGACTAAAAAATGACCTTGGTGTTATGATTCACACCTCATGGAGATAGTGATACAGCTGCATATTTTCAATGAACTTTTGAATTAGAAGAGGTCTTTGAGCCATCTACTGCTTGCCCTCTCCTCAAGTAGAATTTCCTTAGTATCTCATGGGTTGACTGGCCACTGTGGAAGCAGATTGAGTGACTAATTCATAAAGCAATTAATTCCACTTTATAGTTATTAATAATAATGGAATATACATATGAAATGTGTAACTTTGAATTGTCCACTTCTATTAGCCTTGTAAGGTGGCATTCTATCAATTTTAAGGTCAGAAAATGGAAGATTAGAGAGGTTAGCAGTTTACCTGAGGTCACATAGTTTGTGAATATTTTTCTTGCTAAGACTTTTTCTCTGTTTTTCAGCATTAGACTTTGCTTGAATATCCTCTTTCCTTCTTAGGCACTGCCCTCATTTCAGGAAGGATCTGAGTAAGGCAGACTCCCATTGTTTATCATCCTCATGCGAGGGTTTGGGTTGGAGCCAGAAATTATTGATGGTAACTGTGACTCCCAGGTGCATTTCTGAGCAGGCCCTGGGGAGATAGGTGTCTGAGAAAAAGCCCTGAGGAGGTGGGTGCTGGCTGTTTGATTGGATCTGCATTGTATTTATGTAATCTATTACAATTAGGAAAATGTTAGTAACCTCAAATCATCACAATATTTAAAATTTAGAGTCTGACAACTTAGGCATTACCTATTTGCATACAGAATGTACTTGATGTATGTGTATGTGGCTTGAATTTAATTATATTGAACCATCTCATTTATAGTTCTGGAAACTGAGACCCTGAGCTTAAGTGACAATGTCAGGTCTAGAACCTAGGCTTCTGAGTACTTTTTAATTACACTCTGTAAACTATTTTAGCTGGAGCAAGACTGAACACTTACTATTTATAGAAAGTTTGTGAAAATACTTCATATGCCATTATCTTTAGCAGCAGTTAGTATTTAGAAGGAAAGAGCTTAATTTTTTCAGTTGGAGAAATTATGGCTCTTGTCACACCATGGGGATGTGGTGTTCTAGTGATTTGACTGTGGCTTTGGGAGATGAGTGACTCATATCTCTTATAACTGCAGGAAAGAAGCTGAGCTTTCCAAAAACAGTGCTAAAACTATTACACTGGCTTTATTACTGGGGCTGGAATAAATATTTGTAAAATATATGTCAGCTTGAGGGCTACACAGTAGAGTACTATTGGTGTTTTCATTAAACTGTAAATAGAGTTTAAACTGTGAATAGGCAAACTATTCAATAAAACTTGCACGTGGTACCTATTTGCGTACATTAAAATTTTTTGAGTGATAGCTTAACAATAAAACTAAACCCTGAATCTAGATAATTAGAGCTTTAATTTGTCTTTTTCTTTTGCACAAAAATGACAAACAAGAGAAAACCACAGCAGAGAAAGTTGTTAGGTTTTTCATGTCTCTGTGTAGTTGCCTGACCATAATCTGCTTAATAGCCTTACAATTGCTTCTCTCCCCGTAACCTTTATGACTCTCCAGTGCTACTCTTTTCTCTCTTGCTCCCACCAGTCCCAAGGTTTGCGTTGTCCTAACCTTTCATTTCCAGATTCCTTTCTTCTATTCTTCTCACATTTAATTAGATTTAGTGCCTGTCATATGTGAGACACTTTGTTAAATGCTTAAGATATAGGTTGTATCTTTAAGGAGGTTTTCAGTCTAGAGATGGAAAGAGATGTGCATAAGATAAATGCAAGATGTTAGAGGTACTGGTACTCAGAGAAAGATGTGTTGAATTCCAGTGACTAGAATTTGGATACCTCTTGAAAGCTATGCTCATTTCCAGAGTAAGAGTTCTGTTGAACATTTGTAATGGTTATGTTATCCAGTAAAGGGATTAAAACTCTCAAATTTAACTTAAATTAAGTTCCACTCTCACTACTTTTCTGGAAAAGAGGAGGATATTTTGCTCAAGTATAATAATAAACCTTAATTGTAGAATGATGTAGCTAGATTCCCATTTCTTTCATTATAACCAAAAACCAGATTTTAGGGCATAGGAGCCAGAAATATGGATTGTGGTTTGAATTTAATGGAATGTTTGACCTTCACATAAGTCACCTTTTCTGTGCTGGGTTTTATCAAATTTTTTTAAGGGAAAGAAAGTGTGTTATAAGTTATATAAAAGATTAATGTGTTAGATCCTATGTGATGTTTCCCAATTGAAGAAATAGTAAAGAACTTTTTTTTATTTCAGATTAATGTGAGGGCACAATTGGGTTACAATGTTTGCATTTGTTATGTAGAGTCCTTGTTGTAGTTGTGTACTGCACCCAGAAGGTATGCCATATAACCTTACATTGTGCCCATTAAGTGGGAGCACATCCATCCCTCTCCCTTCTTTCTTTTCTCCCCTCCGCCATCTTGAATTGAATTGAATTTAATTGGGCAAGAATACTAGTTGTTTTTTTTTTTTTGAAAAGTAAATTTATTTCAGGTTAATGTGAGGATACAAACAACTAGGTGAAAATATCTGATTTTGTTAAGTAGAGTCCCTCTTGTGGTTATGTCCTACATATAAAAGGTATGCCAACCCCTCCCCCACATACCCTGTGTCCATACAGTGAGAGCACTCTAATACCCTCCTCTTTCCCCTCCCTCATTACCTCTCTTCTCCAACTTGAATTTAAATGAATTTTTCTCCTATGTGGATATGCATCAGATTGTCTACTGGCTTCATATTATTATTGAGTACATTGGATAATTGCTTTTCCACTCTTATGATACTTCACTAAGAAGAATGTGTTTCAACTCCATCCATTATATTACAAAAGATGTGAAGTTACCATCTTTTTTTTTGTGGCTAATTAGTATTCTGTAGTGTGCATGTACCACAGTTTGTTTGTTAATCCATTCCTGAGTTGATGCATTTAGGTTATTTCCACGTCTTGGCGATTGTGAATTGAGCTGTGATAAACAATCTTATGATAAAATGATTTTTTTTCTTCTAGGTAGATGCTTAGTAGTGGGATTGCGGGGGTCAAATGGGAGATCTAATTTGAGATCTTTGAGGGAGAACAGTAATGCTTAATACATGAGAATGCCTCATTAATTCAGGGGTGTGTGCCTCCATTTGAGAATTCACTGTGTATACTGAAAAGTATTATTCATGAGAATGTGCTACATATTTGAATGATATAAAGGTAGAAAAGATTGACAACCATTGATTATGGATCACTTATACTGAGGTTTGTGTCCCTCAACCCGGGTGTGAAAGGTTCTTTGACTTCTCACTGCAGTTTCATTTTGGCCACTTACGCACCTACCAAGTATACACGACTCATGGGTATTCTTTTATTCACAGTATAGACCACAAGTACATTTTGGTCTTACTAATGATCCTAAATTGTGAAGCCTTCACTATAGACCCTATGAAGAATGGAGACAATTGATAATTAGGGTGGATCCTCTCAAGAAAATATTAATGATTTATTCTTCTGGGTTTTCAAGTGTGATTCATGGGCTAGTTAGGATCATTAGGAAACCATATATAACTCAAACATCTTATTCAGTAGGTTTCATCAGACTTGTGAAAGTTTAGTAAACCTTTATTTCTATTTATTTATGCTTTTTAATTGACAAATAATAATTACACATACTTATGGGATATGTTTAATAAACTCTTAGTGGATAATTACTACTCCCCTAAGTGCTATGGACACAAAGATAAATAAGACATGACTCTTATGTAAACAGACCCATGAGTAGATAATTTTTGCAAAATATGATAAGGACAGTAATAAGGTATGAACAAGGTACTGTGTGAGCTGACTAAAAGGAACTTAATCAGGCTTGGGAATTCAGGGAAAGGTTTTTAGAAGTTAGACCTCTGTCCTCAGCCTTAATTTCTGTATATTTTTTAGACAGAAATACTTGGATGCCATAGTAAAGGAAGCCTTCCAGACAGAGGGAAACTTTGCATGATGAGAAATAGCATTGTGTGCACAGGAAAATAAGTATCATTCGCTTCTAAAGGTGGAAAAGACAGATGAAATTAGAGAGAATGCTGAGGCTCAGTACCAGAGGGCCTTTATGGTACACTAGTGTTGCATTTCCTGCTTTAATTAAGGGTTGGAATAAGATACATCTCTCTAGGCGTGAAAATGTCTTCAAGGATGTGATTTATTATGTTATTCTGGGAGTCTTGTTTAAAGACTTAGGAGATCAATTGTTCATACAGCTTAGAAAAAGATATCTCTCCTAGTGAAATTGTTTTTTAACTTTTTATGAGTGAAATTTGTATGTGTAACCCATCTTCTTTTATTTTTTTCTTCTTTGCCTTATTTTTACGGAAGGATAGGATAAAGCTTAGTTTTTCACTCATCTGTGGCATGTTACTTTAACTTAGGTGTTCAGATTTAAAGCATCTTTTCCACTATCCCCAACCCTTAACTTTTCTGTTCCTATCCATTTTAGTATGTATTCTGCTAAAGTATCTATGATCTATATCTATTTTGATATCTATATCTATATCTATTTGGAGTTATGTATCTATATCTATTTCCAGTTTTCAACTAAAACATAAATTCCTCAAGGGCAAGAAACATATCTATTCTACATTTTAAAGCTAAGCCATGTAGTGAGTGCTTAGTAGATATTTGAATGAATGAATAATGGGTTAATTGATTTTTGGCTTCATTTTACTTTTGCCTGTTTTTAACTTTTGCCTCAAATCCTTTCTATAAGTGGATAGGGTAGATATAAATAAGGCATACAAATGCTAGTGATGTGGGCTTCATGTATCTAATCTTTGAAATCATAAGTTTTCTTAACATATAAAGAGAACATAATATTATAATAACAGCTACCATTTATTGAAATGCGTACTATATGCTAGGTACTTAAAGCTTTTCCTCAAATGGATCTTCTCTGCACCAACATGTGTTACTTCATTTTGGAGGTACTTTCATCAGACCTGCTTGCTGCCTTATTTTCCAACATTTAGATTTCAGCTGAAGGCTCACGTGTTAATTCTTCAGAGTCTTCCTTGACTACTCTTTGGAAAAGTAGGCTATTCCTTCTCTCTCTCTCTCTTTTTTTTTTTCTGAGGCAGAGTGTCAGTTAGTCATCCTCGGTAGAGTGCTATGGCATCACAGCTCACAGCAGCTTCAAACTCTTGGACTTACGCCATTCTCTTGCTTTAGCCTCCCAAGTATCTGGGACTACAGGCACCGGCCACGACTCCTGGCTAGTTTTTTTATTTTAAGTAGAGACAGGGTCCATTCCTGCTCAGACTGTTCTCAAACTCCTGAGCTCAAGCATTCCATCTGCCTTGACTTCTCAGTGTTAGGAATACAGATGTGAGCCACCCAACCCAGTCTTTCTCTCTCTTTCTCTCTCTCTTTTTTTTTTTCATCTTGAAAAGTCTTCCTGGGCGGTGCTTGTGGTTCAGTGAGTAGGGTGCCGGCCCCATATACTAAGGGTGGCGGGTTTGAACCCAGCCCCGCCAAACTGCAACAAAAAATAGCCGGGCATTGTGGCAGGCGCCTATAGTCCCAGCTACTCAAGAGGCTGAGGCAAGAGAATTGCCTAAGCCCAAGAGCTGGAGGTTGTTGTGAGCCGTGATGCCACGGCACTCTACTGAGGGTGACAAAGTGAGACTCTGTCTCTAGAAAACAAAAGAAAAGTCTTCCCTTACATGATTAGGCAGTGTTAGTTTTTCCACTATCTTGCTCTAAATAGTTCTTAATAGTTCTTTGAATATGTCATCATAATAATTCTTAAAATACTGTAGTTTGGTTTTTTTTTTTTTGAGACAGAATCTCTGTTGCCTAAGCTAGAAGGCTGTAGTGTCAGCCTACGGCAACCTCAAACTTTGCGATAGAATCTCTGTTGCCTGAGCTTTGAGTTTAAGCGATCCTCCTATCTCAGTTTCCCAAGTAGCTACAGGCTTCGGCCACATTACCTGGCCAATTTTCTGTATTTTTAGTAGAGGTAGGATCTCGCTCTTGCTCAGGCTGGTCTCAAATTCCTGAGCTCAAGTGATCCTCCTGCCTTGGCCTCCAAGAATGCTAGGATTACAGGTGTGAGCCACCAAACCCAGCAAAATATTGTATTATTATTATGATCTTTGTTTACCCATCTTTATTACCTTCTAGAGTGTGAGTTCTTAAGGGGAAGATGGTATTTTATTCTTTTTTGAATTTCACTGCATAATCTATGGTAGGTGTTTAAATAAATATTTGTTTAATGAATGACGGTTTCTCTGAAATGTTAGATTCAGAGAAGAACAATGTAGTTTTGTTTTTCAAATCTGCTAATGGAAGTCAGCGTAGGTGATTCAGGAGTAATTAAGAGTGCATGAAAGAGTTAACATAGCAGGCTTTCGACTGATAAAGAAGTCTGTTTGCAAAGTTGGTCCTTGACTGGTATTGGGGAACTTAGATTTTGGGAGGGTTCCCTCCATTCCCTAACTGATAAGAATGGCCTACTGTACTTAAAGTGCTTGTACTAATAGTATGGTTTATGCCAAACTCCTGTTTTCCTTCTTGGAGTTTGGAATTTTGATATGTGCTAGGTAGGAGGGTACTTACGTGACCAACCCCAGTTTAAACCATAGGCATTGATTTTCTAATGCGTTTTCTTGGTGGAGGGCATTCCACATACGTTGGTACAATCTGATGTTGGAAGACTACGCATGTTCTATGTGACCCTACTGGGAGAGAGTTCTTGGAGGCTTATGCCTGGTTTCTTCAGGACTTTGCCTCTAGTATCTATCTCTTTGTTGATTTTGATTTTTATCCTTTTACTATAATAAATATTAACTGTGAATATGGATATGTGCTGAATACCATGTCTACCTATTGAACTATTGATCTTGGGATTGTTATAAGATAGGTAAATTCTCCCTGCTTCTGATGAGAGCATGATGACAAATAATAAATAAATAAGAAAACTATTAAGAACTTTATATTTGATTCAGGTGATTCAAATTGGTTGATTGGTAGAATGTCTGCATAGTTGCTTTAGATTGAATGTTCAGCAAAAAATTTCTCTGAGTCATTGGTATTTGAAATGAGATCTGAACGACAAGAGGAAAGCAGCGTTTGGAAGATGGGGAAGAGCATTTCAGGAGAGGGACAAGTTAGTGCAGAGGCTCTGAGGTAATAAAACTGTTTTGTGTGTTTAAAGAAAAGAAATGAGGACAGATGACTGACGGATAGAAGGCAAGCAAGAGAATAGAACAGGATAGGCATGGACAGGTAGCCAAGGGAGATCATGTAAGTTCCTATCATCCACAGTGAGAAATTTGTTTTGAAATAAATTGTGAAGCCTTTGAAGGATTCAAAGGATTTTAAGGGGCAGGACAAAGATTTGATTAATGGTTTTATGAATCAAATGGTGGTTTTAAAACACCACTCCAGGTGTATATCTGGAGAATAGATGTTAGTGGTGCAGAGATAGAAGGAAGCAGGGAGAACATTTGGGAGACTCCTAACAATGGTCTCTGCCAGAAATGTTGGCGGCTTGGACTGTGGTCATGCTTTAGAGAGGGAGAAAAATGGGTAGATTTGATATATATATACATACATATATATATTTTTGGACGGGGGAATAGAGTCTCACTTTATTGCCCTCATTAGAGTGCGATGGTATCATAGCTCATAGCAATCTCAAACTCTTGGGCTCAAGCGGCCTTCTGAATAGCTGGAACTACAGGTGCCTGCCACAACACCCACCTATTTTAGAGAAGGGGGTCTTGCTCTTGCTCTGGCTGGTCTCGAATTCCTAAGCTCAAGCAATCCACCTGCCATGGCCTCCCTGAGTGCTAGGATTACAGGCGTGAGCCACTGCTCCTGGCCTGACATGTGTTTTTAAGGTGAAGTCAATACAGTTTGGTATTAAATGTAGATGGTGAGGATAAAAACTTTCAAGAATAACTTGTAGATTTTTAGTTTGAACAACTGGGTAGAAAGTGCTGTAATTTATGAAAATGGGAGGAAATGAGACAAGTATGAGAAGAAAATCAGTGTTTTAATTTTGAAATATTATTAGATATACAAATGGAAACATCTAGTGCAGTGATTCTCAAGCTATGGGTAAATGAAAATAAAATGGTGGTTCGTAACAATGAAAATACATCCTACTTATCAGATATTTACAATTCGATTCATAATAGTAGCAAAATTATAGTTATAAAGTAGCAACGAAAATAATTTTATGGTTGGGAGTCACCACAACATGAGGAACTGTATTAAAGGGGCACAGCATTAGGAGGTATTAGGAAGGTTGAGAACCACTGGTCTAGTGAGTAATTGGATATTTGATATGTAGCTTCTGAATTTGTTGAATTTTTAAATTTTATTTATCAAACATTTACTTGTCAGTTGCCACGTACTTTAGTAGAGTGGGGAATGCAGTGATAACTAGAACACAATCTCTTAATCAGTAATTTGGTCTAGAAAGGAAGACAAGCAATACTCAGACCATTACAGAAGATGTGTTATCCTAGGACTATGTAGAGGATGCTTAGCAGGCCCATCAAAATAGCAATTTTATTCTAAAATCTTACTCCAAAATCCATTATTTTTTGTTGCTTTTGCTATTTTATTTTTATTTTTATTTTTTTGACAGAGTCTCAAGCTGTTACCCTGGATAGAGTGCCATGGTGTCACAGCTCACAGCAACCTCAAACTCTTGGGTTTAGGATTCTCTTGCCTCAGCCTTCCAAGTAGCTGGGACTACAGCCACCCGCCACAGCACCCAGATATTTTTTTTTTCTTGTTGTTTTGTTAGCTGGCCCCGGCCAGGTTCAAACCGCCAGCCTTGGGGTATGTGGCTGGCGCCCTACCCACTAAGTTATGGGCACTGCCCGTGCTTTCGCAGTTTTACAGCTCAGTTTTGAATGTTAAAGTCCTTATATGTATGAGCTGATCAATATTAAAGACTTACCGAGTCTGTTTTGGGGTGGCTGCTTTCCCCCCAATTTTAGCTTTATACTTAGTAATTTCTTTATCACTTAATATGCATCCCTTAAGTAGACTTGTTTCCTCCAGAGTTTATATTTCTCTCCTTTTCCATCCCAGATAGATAAATTGGAAACATTTGTCCATCTCTTTTTCTTTCTTTCTCCATCCTGCTCTCCTTATCTACATACATACATACAAACACACATAGACATGGAAAGATACTTTGTCTTTACCACGTCTGGTTGTCTGATTTTCTCAGTAACTCAACTTGGTTCCTATATGTCATTACATATAGTCTTTAGGAGGGGATTATAAATAGTCTGATGTGGATGAGCCTGGTCTCACTTTTACTGCTGGATTTTATGTGGCTGCTTTCACTAGTGTTGTGAGCATATCCCCTTTCTAATTGCTTTGAGAGTATTTTCTCTTTCCATATTTGATTGAAAATAGGAATCTGCTCAGTTAGGGAAGGGCTCTCATATCTAATATGGCACATGTTAGCATGTTCCTTTTATATCTATTAATTACATTTGAGCTATCTTGATGAGTTCTTTCTTCTCTTGCTTCTGATTACCTCTAGCCCTTACTTAATTTTTTTTCTAATTGATTGGCTGCCTTTAAAAAAAAATCATTCCTTGAATGATACATTTAAAAATAATCCTTCCAATTATATATATTCTTATATATATTTAAGAATATTTAGGCAATTTACATATATTCTCTTTTACAGTCTGACATCTTTTCTCCTTCTTTACCACCCCTTAATTTACTTTGAATAAAAAGTCGTAGATAATAAACTCGAGTATATATTTCTCAATTAAAAAATTTTTCATAATAACAATATATTAGCATCATGATGGCTATGTCAAACAGTTTGATGAAAATGTTTCAGATTGTATATGAAACCAGCACATTGTACCCCTTGATTGCACTAATGTACTCAGCTATGATTCAACAATAAGAAAAAAAAAAAGAAGAAAGCAATTTGCTTAATATTGTTAATTGTCCTTCAGATAAAGTGTATTGGCTGCCCTAGTTCTGCTGAGTATTATTGACAGGTTTCAATGATTAATGATACTTTTGTATTAATCACTTATACTTAGCAACGACAGGGATTATTAATTAGAAACCTGTAATTAGATTCAGAATGACTGTGACAATTATTTTGTTGGGAAAGACATCATTCAAGTTGTGGTCTTCTCTACCGTTAATCTTCTCTCTATAATACATCACCTTGCTTTTGACAGTAGGAAATGTTATAACATTTCAGAAAGTAGAGATGATTTTTTTGTATTAGCTTTAATGATTAACATTTGCATATCAGCTTCTACGTAGAGCAAGTATAGTATTCTGCCTCTATTCTGTGAGAAAGGAGAGATTATATTTAAGGTCAGACATATGCGGTTTTAGTTTTCAGCTATCAAAAATGACATTATTTTGAGAAGTAATTAAAACAAATTACTTTAATACTTTTCCACATTGGCAGGTATTATTATTATCTTTACAGACGTGTGCTGCTCTAGGTTTTGCATGACGGAACAAACCCACACACAGTGTGGTCTGGGGAGAGTTTATAACAACCTGTGGTTGTCTGTATTATTTTTAGCAAGCATTTATTTTACTAACAAGAGTAAAATTAAGAGGAAAATCTCTGTAAATCCTCAGTAGTCACATTTTATCTATGTTGACTTGGCAGCTTTCTCTTTTGTGAGTAATTCCTCAGTTAAAAAAAGAAAAACTGAGAGTTTATGCATATTTGCCCCTAATTTTGTAATTTATTTTTAACTTTATTTGAAAAATAAAAAGAATTGTCCATCTGTCTATCCATCCAGCCATCCAGACAGCCAGCCATCCTTCCATCCTTTCTATCTGTATTCATTTTATAATGTCGGTTAATAGTAGTTTTGAATTATCCCTTTTATGATTAGGATGAAAAACATTGCCAACAGGAATAAAATTTTTCTTTTCAAAGCACACAGTAGCCACAGTTAAGAGGAGTCCTCAAATTATTTTTATTGAAGTATCATACACGGTTATTTTGTTTGATCTAAAAATTTACATCTATTGTATCTTCTTTTGGTATTATACAAGTGGGTACTGCTCTCTGCATGTTAAAAATCAGTGGATAATAAGAGATAAAACAACCTGAAATGCTTTTCTAGGTACTTTGAAGTGAAGGACTGAAAACTGAGGACTCAATAATAGCAATAATAAAAACGATACCTTGCACTTGAGTACTACTGTGTGCCAGGCACTTGTGTTCAGTACTTCATATGTATTTTAATTTTATGTTTACAACACTATGTGGTTAAGACTATTATTTCCGTTTCACATCTATTTGGATAGAAGAAAGTAGTAGTCCTACTGTGTGGGTCTGATAATATCTGGAGTACTCTGTGTAGTTCTGTTTTTTTTGGTTACAGGGAAACCAAAATAGATGAGGAAAATTTTCATGAAAAGGAATTGGAGTTAGGAATATTAGAGGAGTCTTCACCAAATTCTATTCTCTAAGTTAAGCTTTGTCTCTCAGAGACTGATTTTAATGTTAAACTTCATAGAGGAAGTTGAGACTATTAGCTGTGAATTCCCTTACCTCTCTTTCTTAACATTTTTGTAAATATTTTTTCAATCTTAGTCAAAAGATGATATGCTCTTCTGATTAGTCACCATCCCCAAAGCTGGGCACTTTCGTGTCTTTAGTAAATTTACCTCATTCCTCATCTTTCTCTCTCCAGTGTTTACTTTCCAGTGCCCTATGCATATGAATATATTCTAAAAATAAAGCAATAACAAAGAAATTCTGTTTATTTCACATTTGAGTGTTATGTATGAAAAGACAAGTAAGACAAAGTTCTAGCACTCAAAGAACCTGAATTCTAGGAGAGGGAAAGAGACTTGTAAAATGTGAATGTTGTAGATCTTAAATACATGGTTAAATAATGAAAACAAACATGTTTTTATGAAAGTCTTTCAGGCTTTATGGTCGAAGTCTATGTGGGAAGGAAGGACTGACTAATTTTTCAGGGAATGAGGGGGTTGATAAAGGAAGTGTAATGTTTGAATTGATCCCATATTCTCTTTAGCTATTATATGGGGTGTCCATAACGTTCTTGTGCAATTTAAAATAGGTGTCGTAGATAACCTTTATGGACACCCTACATATTACCCTTTCACCTCCCCACATTTCATGAGTCTGGGTGAAGAAAAATCTACAGTTTACTGTCTCCACTTTTCTCTCATTCATTCCTAAATCCCTGCATTCCAGCATCTACCCTGGTACTCAACATTACAGGCATTCATTTGTTGAATAAAAATAGCATATGATAGCTAACATTTATATAGTTCTTGCCTTTTTGCCAGGCACTGGAATACTTGTTTTGCTTTAGTAACTTACTTTCGTACAGCTACACACTAAGATAGATACTATTATTATCCTCATTTTATGTTTTTACTTTTTTTTTTATTGTTCGTGCACCTTATTTATTTATTTATTTATTTATTTATTTATTTATTTATTTATTATTATCCTCATTTTAGAGACAGGCAACTGAAGCACAGAGAGGTTAAGCACCTGGACTAGGATCACAGATAATCAGTAGTGGAATGGAGTTTGAAATCCAGGCAGTTTGGCTTCAGGATCCATGCATTATGAATGACTGAACAAACCTCAATCTCTTTTATCCATATCGGCACACAAATGCGTTTGTACTAAAGGTCGTTACTTCAGAAGGCATACATTTTTTTCTACTTATAATGGATTTTCCCTCACTCATTTGGAAACCTTTGAACACTTTTATGTCCAGTATTAATCTAGCCCTTGGAATATAGAAATAAAAGTTAGTCTCTACTGTCAAGAAACAGCCTGATGGGAGACGACATAGAGGAAAGTAGACAATTGTAATATGATGTGATAAGTGCTATGGTGGGACATAGCGGGGAAGCATTTAACCCAGCCCGAAAAGGGTAACCCATAATCTGGAGTATGATGGAAAAGGGGGTTTAGTCAAGCCTCTTTGGCTTGGATAGAAGGCTATTTGTCTTTCTTTTTGGTTTTTTTCCTGTGTAGAATGGGATATAGTTGTTTTTTCAGAACTTTAAGTTACCCTTTTGCATTTTTCCTTCCCTTTGTTATGTTCTGGTTGCAGCATTCTCTATACTCTGATCTCCAGTGTCTTCTTCATTCTTATTTTTTTTACTCTTAGTTTATTTCTTTAATCCTATCTAGAAACCCTGTCTTACCTAATACAGTAGGGACTTTACTTTCGTTCAGTCTCATTCTTCCTCTCTAGCAGGTAGGCAACTAAGTATTTAAAATACTCATGTTTATTGATTTCTGTAACAAGGAAGATAGAGTTGAGTCATACTTTTGAGGTCACTGGGATATTAATTTCATTTTTGTTTTTCCTGAGCATCAAGGTGAATTACAACCCTCTGTTGCCCCTAATTAAGTATTTCCTTAGCATGTTGCTTTAAATGTGTCTCATTTTTATGTTTTTGGCTCTGGTTTCCAACATTTCTAGATATTGACATCTGGTGCACAGAGTGGTATCTGCTAAATGCCAAATACAGCCTCCTCTAAAAAACATGGTAGGAAGAATTTATAAGGAGAGGTAGGATTTGACTCTGGATTCAAAACAGGGTTGACTTCTATCTGTCCATTACTTACTAGCAGAGAACTTTGGGCAAGTTTTTTAAACTTCTTTGTGCCTCAATTTCCTTGTTTTTAAAGTGGGTAAACTAGTAGTGACTACCAATTAGGTTGTTTAGAGGATTAAAAGAGTTAATATTTAAAAACATAGACCCATGTCTGGAATATAGATAAAAAGGGAAGACATTTGATAAAAGTCTGGGATTCCTATCCTTTTTGGCTGGGTTCTATTTTCCCACCCAGACATTTGGCCCCTAATTTGCTGTCACCTGTTCCTTACTTGTTCATAAAGGATCAGGTTTTGTTTCTAATTATGCTTATTTTCTTCCCTTTTCCTGTGTTCTCCTTTGATAATCCAGGTTTTCATGGTTCTTGATATCCTTTTTTCCTGGTAGAAAATAACTTGGCAGATTGTCAGAAAGATAATACATTGTTACCAGTGATGATTTTATGGCTCATTAGTAGGGTTTATAACAATAGAATAGGTTTTGTTTCAAATGCAATAGAGATTATACAAAAGATAAATATTCTTCTTGCTTATCATCATTATGCATACTTATTATAAAAGTTTAGAATATTTCAGAAATATAAAACTCAGAAGTAAAAGATGTGTTCCCTAAATATTTATTTAGTGTTTGCTATGTGATAAGGTACTATTAGGTGCTGAAACAAAGTTGCTATTAGTAGTTTGGTATATTTTCTAATATACAGATTTATCCCATTTAAAAAAACTCCTTGATAGTATTCTCTTGAATATAATTTAGTTAATAAAACTTATTTTGATGGCTTCTTGATTGATTGTTCAGTTTCTAATTATTACAAGTAGTGATACCATTGAGAGTCCTCATACATATATCCCTTTAGAGTATGTGTTTCTGGAGGATACATTTTAGAAGTGCAGGATACATTTTTTTAAATAGTATAACATTCATTGGATATCATAAAATGGTATGTTAATTTAGATCAAATAGTATATTAATTTAGAATCTTAATAAATTAAAAAGATTGCTTTTATTTAAATTCTACCTTGGCTATTTTCCTGTACTTTTAGGAAAAGTATATATATATTTTTTTTTTTTTTTTGAGACAGAGCCTCAAGCTGTCACCCTGGATAGAGTGCCATGGCATCACAGCTCACAGCAACTTTGGGCTCAAGCGAGTCTCCTGCCTCCGCCTCCCAAGTAGCTGGGACTGCAGGCGCCCGCCACAATGCCTGGCCATTTTTTGGTTGCAGCCGTCATTGTTTGGCGGGCCCGGGCTGGATTCGAACCCGCCAGCTCAGGTGTACGTGGCTGGCGCCTTAGCCCGCTGAGCCATAGGCGCCAAGCCGAAAAGTATATATTTTTAATCTTTATACTCTACAATATAATTAATAAATTTGTTTCATTGTTTTAATTTATATTTATACTTATCTTAGCCAAAAACCAGAGAAGTGCTTAATTTACATTTAAAAATTATTAATGAAATGTGGTTCTCTTTAACATTCTTTTTTTTTTTTTTGAAGAAATTTTATTTATTTATTTTTTTGCAGTTTTTGGCCAGGGCTGGGTTTGAACCCACCACCTCTGGCATATGGGGCCTGCGCCCTACTCCTTGGAGCCACAGGCACTGCCCCTCTCTTTAACGGTCTTTTTGGTCATGTTTTGTATATTGTGCTTGGTACTATGTTTATGTCCTTGGCCCAATTATATAGTAGATTATTATTTATTTTATTGATTGATAAGACTATGACATATTCGTAAACAAAGCTCTTTTTCAAACGTTAGAAAGTTTTTTAGCTTGTTTGTATATGTATCTATATAACACACCGTCTACTCCTTACTTTATAGACTTTTAAATTTGTAGTCATATTTCTTAATCTTTTTAATGGCATCTTAGTTTTATTTTCATGCTTAGGAATTCCTTTCCCCAACTGAGTAATAAGAACCTGAAATATTTTCTGTATCAGGATTTTTTCCTGATATTCATTCATTCATTCATTTTTTTTTTTTTTTAGACTCTATTCTGTAGTGGTTTCATCATAGCTCACTACAGTCTCAAACTCCGGACTCAAGCTGTCCTCCCATTTCAGCTTCCTGAATAGCCTGGACTATAGGTGTGTGTCACCACATACAACTAATTAAAAAAAATTTTTTTTTAATAGAGATAGGATCTTGTTATGTTGCTCAGGCTGGTCTTGAACTCCTGTACCTTAAGCAATTCTCCTGCCTCGGCCTCCAAAAATACTAGGATTAAAGATGCGAGCCACTGTGCCTAGCTTGTTTCCTGATGTTCAAAATAATCAATTTTTGTGATATCCAATGATGTTTCTTCCTTTTTCTTTTTTTCCTTTTCATTGTGTTTCTAGATTTTGGTCTTTGATTTAGTATATACAACTTCAAATATTTTGGAACCTTGGCATATTATACAGAGTAGAGTATAAGGTGGGACTGTCTTGGATTTGAATACCAATCTATATTATAAGTACTTAACTGTCAGCCCCTGTTTGCCTGAGAAAAATCTATGTTTAACCTGTTTTCCAGTGTAATTTTTAATGTTCCCTTTCACTTTCAAAAGTGTCTCAGTTTAAAGAAAAAATTAAAGAGTTGTAAATGACAGTTGTTTACATGGGACAGTTTCTTAATATATTATTACTAATGTTTCAGTTTTTTCTGTTTACGTTATTCAGGTGTTTCTGTTTATATTATTTCTCTAATACGTAGTATTCATAATACTTTATTTACTTTAATTAAAAAATCTCATTTCTATTATTTTCATGATGAACTTGTTATAGACTTCTCAGAGTTGTTGCTTATCTGAGGTATTTCCAGAGCAGATACCTAATGCATACCTCTTTGCATTCATTCCACTTTCCAGAATGACATTCACTTGTTCAGTAAGATGCCCCTCAAATTCTTATTTATTTGGTATAGCTCTAAAGATGATGAAGAATTTGTGCATGTGTACATGTTTTAGTAATATTTTACTAAATATATGAACAAATCTTTTTAAATGGGTTGGTCCAAATCATTTAACCTAGCCCCTAAAACCTTCATTACATTAATGTTTTTGGTGTTGTATGTGTATATCCCTGGATATGAGTTAGTTTTTACTTGGATCATTGGATTTTGTAGTTTTGTAATACTGTCCTTAATATAGATCCTTGTGGGAGCCACTTAATGCCAATTGCTATTGTACTGTAACAGCACTGACAAAACTTTGGTACTTGTTATCTGCCAAATAGATTTTTTTGCTAGCTTATGAAATAATATTTGAGCATACTAGTCTGGTGAGTAGAAGATCATATAGGAATTTTCATTTATGTTACCATTAGCTGTGAAATGTTGGTCCCTTTAGATAAAACTATTTATTTTTAGGTATTTTCAATTTCATGGTGGGTAAATTGTAGATGAAAATTTTCATAAAACGTTTGTTTTGAAAATAATTTATCTAGGCGCTGGAGAAAAGTTACATCAATGAAGTTTTTACTGTTATTTTTCGCAGTGGGTGTAGTAAGATAAGTATTATTTGTTTTGTTATATACAATCATGCTTCTTGTTTTAGTATACATATGTATACTGTAATACATAATATAATGTTTGTTGGTTTTGTTCTTGTGTCTGCAGAGAGTGATAATGAACTCTCAAGTGGAACAGGTGATGTGTCTAAGGATTGTCCTGAGAAGATCCTATATTCTTGGGGAGAATTGCTGGGAAGATGGTAAAATTTTATTTTTCTTATAAAAAATTTTACATTAACATTGTTGATGTTTGCTTTATTAACTGTAATCTATGTATTAAAATATATTATATATATAAAATGTAGATTAATATTATAATCTACCTTAATATCTTAATATGCTTTGAAAACATAAAGACTAAAATATTCATAGATATTCTTGATGATTGGCTAGATATTCCCCCCCAACTTACTTTTGAAAGATAGATTTGTCTTCTTATTTCACTAAGACATAATATTGTTCTGGATGGAACAGAATAATTTTATGCTATATTGTCAACATATTTAAATGTCTATTATTGGGGTTACATTATTTTTCTTTACCAAGTCTGTTACCACTCAAAGGGTCTATACGATATAGAATTACTCATTTCACCACTGATTGTAATTAAATCAGCTTGCTTTATTTATACTGACTAAAACTATTACTTTACATTTTGGGATATTGTATGTGGAATCACAATAAAAGTTACTCTGTTTATACTTATAATAATTATTCTGTTTGTATTTATGATAAGTAAATTATTTTTTTTTATTGTTGGGGATTCATTGAGGGTACAAAGAACCAGGTTACATTGATTGCATTTGTTAGGTAAAGTCCCTCTTATAATTGTGTCCTGTCCTCAAAAAGTGTGTCACACATGGTGACCCTCTCAATCCCTCTCCCTTCTTTCTTCTATCTGCTCTTGTCTTCCCTCACTCCTCACCGTGTACTAGGTCATTAATTGTCCTCATATTAGAATTGAGTACACAGGATTCTTGCTTCTCCATTCTTGTGATGCTTTACTAAGAATAATGTGTTCCACTCCCATCCAGGTCAATACAAAAGATGTAAAGTCTCCATCTTTTTTAATGACTAAATAGTATTCCATGGTATACATATACCATGGCTTGTTAATCCATTTCTGTATTGGCAGGCATTTAGGCTGTTTTCATATTGTGGTGGATGAGCTGCAATAAACAGTCTGGTGTAAGTGTCCTTATGGTAAAAGATTTTTTTCTTCTGGGTAGATGCCCAGTAATGGGTTTGTAGCATCAAATGGGAGGTCTAGTTTGAGTTGTTTGAGGATTCTCCATACTTCCTTCCAAGAAGATTGTATTAGGTTGCAGTCCCACCAGCAGTGTAAAAGTGTTCCCTTCTCTCCACATCCACACCAGCACCTGCAGTTTTGAGATTAATGATGTGGGCCATTCTCACTGGAGTTAGGTAATATCTAAGGGTGGTTTTGATTTGAGTTTCTTTAATTATTAGGGATGGTAAGCATGTTTTCATATGTTTGTTAGCCATTCGTCTGTCTGCTTTAGAGAAGATTCTATTCGTCTCTCTTGCTCAGTGATAGAATGGATCTTTGGCCCTTTTTATTTTGATTAATTTGAGTTCTCTATAGATCCTTGTTATCAATCTTTTGTCCCATTCAAGATATGCAAATATCCTTTCCTATTGTGTAGGTTGTCTATTTGCTTTGGTTGTTGTTTCCTTGGCTGTACAGAAGCTTTTCAGTTTAATTAAGTCCCATTTGTTTATTTTTGTTGTTGCAAGTGCCACAGAAGTCATCTTCATAAAGTCTTTACCCAGGCCAGTATCTTCAAGTGTTTTTCCCATGTTTTCTTTGAGGATTTTTATCATTTCATGTCTTAAATTTAGGTCTTTTATCCATCTTGAATCAATTTTTGTGAGTGAACGAAGGTGTGGGTCCAGTTTCATTATTTTACGTGTAGATAACCAATTCTTCCAGCACCACTTATTGAATAGGGAGTCCTTCCCCCAGTGTTCTTGTTTGGTTTATCAAAGATAAGGTGGCTGTAAGATGTTAGTTTCATCTCCTGATTTTCTATTTGGTTCTAGATGTCTGTGTCTCTATTTTTTATGCCAATACCATGCTGTTTTGATCACTGTGACCTTGCAGTATAGCCTAAAGTTTGATAAGCTGATGCCTGCCGGCTTTGTTTTTATTACTAAGAATTACCTTAGCTACACAAGCTTTTTTCTGGTGCCATACAAAATGAGGAATTATTTTTTACAATTCTTGAAAGTATGATGTTGGTATTTTAATAGGGGTGGCATTGAATTGGTAGATTGCTTTGGCAAGTATAGACATTTTAACAATGTTAATTCTTCCCAGCCATGAGCATGGTATGTTCTTCCATTTGTTACTATCTTCTGCTATTTCTTTTCTTAGGGTTTCATAATTTTCTTTTTTTTTTTTTGAGACAGAGCCTCAAGCTGTCACCCTGGATAGAGTGCCGTGGCATCACAGCTCACAGCAACCTCCAATTCCTGGGCTCAAACGAATCTCTTGCCTCTGCCTCCCAAGTAGCTGGGACTACAGGTGCCCGCCACAACGCCTGGCCATTTTTTGGTTGCAGCCATCATTGTTGTTTGGCGGACCCAGGCTGGATTTGAACCCGCCAGCTCAGGTGTACGTGGCTGGCGCCTTAGCCCATTGAGCCACAGGCGCCGAGCCTTTTTTTTGTTATTGTTGTAATTGTTTAGCAGACTCTGGCTGGGTTTGAACCTACCAGCCCTGGTGCACGTGGCTGAAGCCCTAATCACTGACCTATGGGCACCGAGCCTCTAAGCCATTTAATATCCTGTGCAAAATCCTTTGCTGCTTAAATTGCTCAACTGAACCCTAACCTGTACATCACCCTTGTCATCATTGTTCTGGTAGGTTTCCTGTTGACTTGTTTGCTTTCCCTACTGTGCAAGGGTAAGTACTAGGTGTATCCTTTGCAACCCCAGTACCTGGCATAATAACTGGCCCATTACTGGTAGACAGTGAATATTCAGTGAACTCATGGAATGGGTTTTAAAAGCATGGTAGGTGTAAGCTCGCTTTTAGTTCAGTTAATAGAGATGGAATTCAAGGTAAGGGGGTTGTTTAGGCAAGAGGAGAAGAAGAGTGATGTGTGGTCATGACAGCTGACTTCAGATGAACTGGGTTATACTTCGTCTATGGTCATGGGATGATAGACTGTCTGTGGAAGGGGAGATACTGAGCTTCCCACTCTTTATCAGGCTGTAGGGCACAGGTAGAGAGCAGTTAGAAGGAAGGTTGACTTTCTTCTCTAGCCCTATATGTGCCCAGCACTGTGCCTGCACTGTGGTAGGGGAAGCAGAGAGATGAAGACTTAGAAGAAATGGCAGGCAAGATCTTCCCTGCCTTCAAGTCACAAAAATCTATATGGGGAGGCTCCCTGGGAGACGAGGTGGTTAATTAGGCATCCAAAGTAGTTGGAGAGAAGTCTGAAAGAGTGGTCTAAGAAGGCTTCCTGGAAGAGGAGGTAATTGAGCTGACCTGAGGGTAAGCAGAATCCTTGGCTACGTGAGGGTATTGACCTGAGACCTTGGAAGACTGGGAACTAGGGAGCAGCTGACCTCAAGTGCTGTGCTGTGCTGTATGTGTCCTTCAAACTCTGCCTTATTTATCAGAGTGCCCCTCTGAGCTTGGTGGGCACACAGGGGAAGTTAGTGGCAGGCCCCAGTTGAACTCAGGTCTGTTTGCCGTGTCATGCTGTCTGATGATTTAGCCACTACATCATGCTTTTTATTTATTTATTTATTTGACTATGAATGACAAGTCAGGGAGTTTTGCTCAAGTGGGTGACGTAAGTGGTGGGTTGTGAGTACCATGTTTCCTAAGCCACATGCCAGGGCCCCGTGGTCTGACAAACAGGAGTGCACTTGGACAACAGGTCAACATTTTGCAATTGAGTCTGGGAAATGTTGATGGCAAATGATGAGAATAGAGGTGACTTTGCCCTGGCCTCTGGTTGGAGAGAGTCCCAGGGGAGGGGGGCCCCTGGCCGGCTCTGTGGGCACTTTTCTGCTCTCCTGTTTTCGCCTGCCTGACTCAGTCCATTTTGGGAGCACTTTCTGCTTAGTCAAGCTCAAGCTAAGCTTGGCAGGGCTGCAGCTGGGGAGCCTAGCAAATAGGATCCTCCTCCTCCTTCTGGCCCTGGCTCCTGAGCTTGGCTGTCATTACACTCACAGCGAGGGGCTAAATAAGCTATTCTGCCTGTCTGCTGGCTGCCCTGGGTCCTCACCACAGTCTCTGCCCTCCTCACCTCCTCCCACAGACGCTGAGCCACACACACACACACACACACACACACACACACTCTCTCTCTCTCTACGGGGGCTCAGTAAATATTGGTTGGTGAGCAGCAAACTGCTGGTTCTAATTTTGTGCTCTGCTTCTGGGTCATCACGGATTTTTGTTTTTCCTAAGTTTTCCCATCCTGGCCCTCCCAGCAGTGTGAGGTTTCATGGGGAGAGAGTGGGCTCTGCTGGCCTCCTGTACTAACTGGAGAAATTTTCCACCTTGGGTGGCCTTTGGCTGTGCCAAAACTTGAGGCTGAGGTCCTGAGAGTGGCAGCCGGGAGCTGAGAACACATCCTTTTAGGGAATGGAGGAGAGTGGTTAGATGGGAGGGTGTGAGGAAGCAGAGCAATGGGAAAACGGAGCTTCTCGGCTCAGAGTTGGTTTCCCAGCTGTAACATTTGTTCTTTTCTGGGGTGACATGTCAGAGTGGCCTCATGGACAATGTTGATTTGGTGGGTGGAGGAGGGCCACAGCCTAGGTGGTTTTTCTTCTAAAGAGAAGGCTCCAAGGTGAGACTACTGGTTTTCTAATTGCTTATACTGAGACTTAAACACATGGCTATAACATTGTTAGCTTGACCACGAATATTGAGAGTATACTAATTAAGTACTTGCAGAACACTTACTCGGCAGTTTTTATACTTGCTTCTGTGGGCCTTTGGTTTTGTGCCACACTTACTCCTTGATTATGAAAATAATCACCCATGTTTTCTTACACCTCTGTCACTGATTGGGATACATAAGTAGGTTGATGTTAAAACAAATAGCCCAAAACACTCCAAATGCCACTACTCAGAAACGGATGTCACTAAGTCCAGGTGAACATTATCCCAGGTGTTCTTCCAGCTATGCTTGCAGATAAACAGATACAGAGAAATGGGTGTAAATATAAAAAGTATGAACATTTTCCTGAAGATAACAGAAGAAAAATAAACCGCAGAAAATTAATTAGTAAGCGTTAAAGGAAACATGTTTTTCGTAACAGATAATTTCCTAAGAGACCCCAGTAAAGAAAATAACTTGTGAGTCATATTTGATTACTTGTTTCCGTTTGAGACAGTATCTATTGACTCTCTGCTATAAAAAATGAGGACATTAGAATCTTCACATTTTTTCCTCCTTTCCCCTCCTATGCTGATGGTATTAATTATATTATTAAGTTGTCTCTTTTTTTTTGAGGCAGTGTCTCACTCTGTCACCCTAGGTAGAGTGCCATGGTATCATAACTTACAGCAACCTCAAACTCTTAGCTCAGCCTCCTGAGTAGCTGGGATTCCAGGCGTTCGCCACCATACCCGGCTAGTTTTTCTGTTTTTAGTAGAGATGGAGTCTTCCTTTTACTCTGGCTGGTCTTGAACTCCTGAGCTCAAGCGACCCACAGGCCTCAGCCCCCCGGAGTGCTAGGATTATAGGCATGAGCCACCATACCCAGCCTAAATTGTCCATTTTTTTTTTGTTTGCTTTTTTTTGTTTTTGAGACAGAGCCTTAAGCTGTCACCCTGGATAGAGTGCTGTGGCATCGCAGCTCACAGCAACCTCCAATTCCTGGGTTCAAGTGAGTCTCCTGCCTCTGCCTCCCAAGTAGCTGGGACTACTGGCGCCCGCCACAACACCCGGCCATTTTTTTGGTTGCAGCCGTCATTGTTGTTTGGCAGACCCGGACTGGATTTGAACCCACCAGCTCAGGTGTATGTGGCTAGGGCCTTAGCCCGTTGAGCCACAGGCGCCGAGCCATGTCCATTTTTTTATAACATTCAGATTGTGTCCTCTGTCTAATCCCATAATTACTTTTTTATTATTTCTTAGTTAAAGAGTTTTAATGATTAATCATTGGTCTTCTTTTTTTTTTTTTTTTTTTTTTTATAAAGAGCCTCAAGCTGTCGCCCTGGGTAGAGTGCCGTGACATTACAGCTCACAGCAACCTCCAATTCCTGGGCTCAAGCGAGTCTCTTGCCTCCGCCTCCCAAGTAGCTGGGACTAGAGGCTCCCGCCACAATGCCCGGCCATTTTTTGGTTGCAGCCGTCATAGTTTGGCGGTCCGGGCTGGATTCGAGCCTGCCAGCTCAGGTGTACGTGGCTGGCGCCTTAACCCGTTGAGCCACAGGCGCTGAGCCTAGTCTTCTTTTTTTAAAAAATATTTTATTATTACTAGTTTTTCTTTTTTAGAGACAGAATCCACTTTGTTGCCCTCGGTAGAGTGCCGTGGCATCACAGCAACCTCCAGCTCTTAGGCTTAGGCGATTTTCTTGCCTCAGCCTCCCGAGTAACTGAGACTACAGGTGCTCGCCATAATGCCCAGCTATTTTTATTTTATTTATTTATTTATTTTTTTGCAGTTTTTGGCGGGGACTGGGTTTGAACCCGCCACTTCCGGCATATGGGGCTGGCGCCTTACTCCTTTGAGCCACAGGTACTGCCCAATGCCCAGCTATTTTTTGTTGCAGTTTGGCCGGGGAGGGGTTTGAGCCTACCCCCCTCAGTATATGGGGCTGGTGCCCTACCCATTGAGCCACAGGCACCACCCTTACAATTTTATTTATTTATTTATTTATTTAGAGACAGAGCCTCATGCTGTTGCCCTGGGTAGAGTGCTATGGCATCACAGTTCACAGCAACCTCCAACTCTTGGGCTCAAGCAATTCTCTTGCCTCAGCCTCCCAAGTAGCTGGGACTATGGGCACCCGCCACAACGCCCGGCTAATTTTTGGTTATAGTTGTCATTGTCGTTTGGCGGGCCTGGGCTGGATATGAATCCGCCAGCTCAGGTGTATGTGGCTGGCACCTTAGCCGCTTGAGCTACAGGTGCTGAGCCTATTTATTAGTTTTTCAATGTTTTTTTCCTCTTGATATAAGCCTACATCTCTCTCTTTTAAATTTTTTGCAGTTTTTTGGCCGGGGCTGGGTTTGAACCTGCCACCTCCGGCATATGGGGCCAGCACCTTACTCCTTTGAGCCACAGGTGCCGCCCAGCCTACATCTCTTTTTATCTTATTTTATCATCTCATCTTTGAGCTCTTGTTTCATCAAATTCATGTTCTGATTAAGACATTCTAGGTGTGAAGCAGTTGTGAGGACTTACTTTCTCTGGAGTTGTGTTTTGCTTTAGGTTGACATCTTCGTCTTTGCTTGGTTTGCCTGCTCTTTTCTTCTCACCTTGTTCATGCTTGTGCTATTCTGCTCAGATGTTCTCTTGGCTCTAAAATAAGAGAGTAACTTTCCTCTCGCCAGGTTGAGGCTGATGTGTCCTCCCCACATCAAAACCAGGAGTGCTAAGGGAAGGGCACTGGTGGCCTGTGCCTTGTAGCCTAAAGGAAGAGGTGAATGGGGAGAATGGACCTGTCCTCGGTGCCTGTAGTGTGCTTTAGCCCACTTGTTTGGAGGCGTGTTCCATTTCTGTTGGAGGGGAAGGAATAGTCCCTGGACTTTGGAGTTGGACAGTTTCCCTGAGGCCTTTCTTCCTTCAGAGTCAGTTCATGATTCTTATACCAGTGTACCTTTCTTTGCTCCTTCCTGGTAGTTTTGCCCACTACGTGTCAGTTGACAATGAAAAGTACTGGTGGTGGCAGTTTGCCTCTCCCCAGATTTGGGGGCCTTGGTGAGAATTCTCCCGGTTCTGTTCTTGTCATTTGGTGCGTCTGCATCGATTGTGGGTGAGCCAGGAACATGGGTGAGCCATGGGGATGCCTTCTTCTTGCCTTGCCTCTCTGTTTGAGGTTAATATATCTTGTTGTGTCCACTTCCTTGTTTGGTTCTTAATTTTTTGAGGGGGGCTTGCTTTTTTACTATATGAGTATATATATTTTTTACTTATTTTCTTAATTATCAGCAGAAGGAAAATTGTACTCCCATTTCAATTTTCCATTTCAACTCAGAAATTATTAAGTAGTGTTTCAACATATTTTCTCTTTTGTAATACTCATAAAACTCTGCAGGTGGTATATTTTCTTCCTTTATTCAATCTCAATAGGATGTGTTTGGAGTCCTGCTACAAATTGGGCTTCTGACACTGCGTCCAGTAGTCCTTCCATTGCCAAAGTCAGTGCTTCTCAGGTTACTAGCACCCATAGTCATAGAAACAAATAAAATAGTACTGGATGTTGTGATTTAAGACCTTCACCCTCCACCCTGACGCCTGGCTTTCTCTGTCTGCAAGTTTTTTTTGTCTGCAAGTTTCTGGGTTTTTTTCCATCACCAAGATGGTGTCCCTTGACTCACCCAGAGCTGTTAGTAGCCAGCCTAACTGTGGGTAGCTCCTGGCAGGAGATAAGTCTATTACAGATTGACAGGTCACACCCTAGAATTGGGTTGGGCTGGAAGCCAGGAGAAAGGCCACATATGAGGTCTGGTGCAGAGACCAGCTGTTAATCGGGAGAGATCCCTGGGAGTGGTGAGGCTGGATCATAGACCCTCCTGACCCTGGTAGTGTGCTGAGACTCGGTGCTTCAGAGACCCCTGCTTCTGTCCCTGAGTGGAGTCTGTGAGAACATCTCATCCAAGATAGTTGAGAGGAGAGCTCCTTAGGCTGTTTCCCTGAGCCAGTCAGCAGTGGGGCCAAGAGCTCTGAGACTGCCCCTATACCTCCTTACACACCCTACCCGCCCCCAACCCTGTGGTCTGTCTTTGGTGTGGACAATCAAGCTTTTTCTCAATTTTAAGTGAAGTGCTTTGCAGATTCCAATTCAGACTGCCCTCAAGCTGACAGCCACCCCTGGGCCTGTAGTCAACCAAGCCCCTATAGTGTGCTGTGCCCCTATAGCCCACATCAGGGGGCACAGAGTGGCACAGGATGGGAGCAAACTCACATATTGCTGGCCTTGGAAATGGTCTGAGATGGCCAAGTTTGTCTCGGGTGTCTGATTTTACGTTCCATGTTTTGTTTCAGCTCCTAGAGAACTCTTGAGCACAGCACAGTGGGCTCCCCGGCCAGCTGCAGGGCGTGGGGGATGGATGTTTGGAGGACTGCCATCACCCAGGCCCTTCAGCTTTCTGTTGCCTGTTCTCACTTCAGTGCCCAGCTGAGCATATCATGGCACTGACTACCTTGTCATACCAAATAGAAGTAAATGTTGCTCCCCTCTGAGAGGGGAGGTGGGCATAGAAAAAACATAGCATAGTAAATGTCCATAGGACAGAAGTTCTACTGTTAGGCTGAGATACTTCTGGACCAAGTGAAGGGTGACAATAGGCAGAATTCCAATTTAGGAGCCTTCGGGATGGTCAGGCAACCTCTGGACTTCTGCAAAGGGCTCCAGAGAAAGCATTTCTTGCTGATTTTCTCCCATGTCTTTCATTCCCCCTTACCTGTGCCCCTCAGGTTTGGGTCTGGTGCCTTGGAGACAATGTCAGTAGCTGGGACTATAGGTGGGACTACAGGCCTGTGCCACCATGCCCAATTAATTTTTTTTTTAGTTTCTAGTAGAGACAGGGTCTTGCTTTTGCCCAAGCTATTATCGAGCTCCTGGCCTCCTAAAGTGTTTATAGGTTTGTGCCACTGTGCCCTGCCCTTCCTGTGTTATCTTCTCTTCTTTCCTCCAAAGAATCTTTTAAAAACTCTCCCCTCCCCCAGAACAGCTTGTGGTTAAGGGAAAAAAAAATCTCCATTGGAGCATAAAGCTCCCTTTTCATGTCTGCCAAAGGCCAGAGTCACTTAGATATGAAGTGTCACTTGCAGCTCTGAGATCTTTGGGCCAGAACCTCTTACTGCCCTCTCCTGGTGTTCAGACTCTCCCCTGATCCTTTAGCAGGAGAGCTTCTGTCTCAAGTGCTGGGCAGGCAGGTGGGCTTTGCTTGCTGAATCTGCCCATCTCATGGAAACCACTAGACTCTGTCTTGTGGGAGGAAAGGGCAGCTGTGCTGCGGATGTGGGCGGGGGAGAAGCTAAAGTAGCCCCATGGGCTCAATTTTCTGATTATATAAACAGAAGGTGCTTCTTCTCTGGCACCCAGGATTTCTGAGCAGGCATCTGAGGGCCCAAGGGGCCAGCTACTGGGTCAGGGGACAGTAAATACGTTATAAATGTTTACACCTATATTAGTGCCTAGCCAGGCAAAGCTGCTACATTACCCTGGGTTCCCTGTATTTGAAGTGTTTTTGCGTTTGTGTTTTCAGTGTTTCGAAGTTGCTGCAGATAAATTTAAGGAGTGGAGCCAAAGTGGGAATAATTGTTCAGAATAATTGTTTGTCTTGTTAATGATTCCACAACAGGAGCCCTCCTCAGGCGCGAGGCAGTTCCCATCACTGCTCTTTTTTGGATTTGGGTGTTAGGGGTGGGGAAGCATTAGAGTTTCGGAAAGACTGGGGGGGACATTAGAATTTGGGAAAGATTGGCCTGATGTGGCAGCTCGTACCTGTAATGCCAACTTTGAGGGGCTAAGGCAGGAGGAGGATCTCTTGAGTCTGGTCTGGGCAACATAGCAAGACAGCATCTCTACAAAAGAAAAGAGAGAGAGAGTTAATAGACATTGGGAAAGATCCTCAAAGACATGCAGGATTTTGTAAATCTCCCATAGGATCCAAGATGTGTTATTTTCATGTCTTTGTGCAGAGGGCATAGTGGTTAAAGATGCACCGACTTCATTGTCATTTAAACTTGGCCTTCAGCTCATGAATAATTCAGTTTTTAGCTTTGCTGCTTGCTGGCTGTGGATCACATTTCCTAATCTGTGAACCCCAATGTCCTTATCTATTAAATGGGGATCAGTGTTCCGTCTTCTCTTAAAGGAATTTGTGAATGCCAAGCGCTTAGCAGGGTCAGCACATGGTAGGTGCCAGCTGCTGCCCATCATCTCATTGCTCGTCTCTCCTTTTCCAAATCCATGCAGACTTCCTCCTCCTTGTGTTGACAGCACAACACAGCTAGCTCACCATCTGCTCAGGTGAATGACCACTTTCCTTGTCCAAGATCCACCCTGCTCACTATTAATTTAACTTTTGGTTCTTGGTGGTGGTCTGAGAGTTGTGAGTCTCAAAATAACACTTTCACAGATGGTTATTTTTGCTGATGCCTAGTCCATCCATGTGTGTGATTCAGTGTATTCTGTTGAGTGATATTTTATGTACCTGAATTCTGTGCCCCATATGTGGAATGTCCCTGGGCATGTTTCAGCAGGGGACATTTGTGATGCGTGAGCCCCAGGCCTGCACTCACAGTAGTTTAGGTGAAGGTAAAGTTAGTCATAGGATATTCCTGATTATTCCATTAGCAGCTTGACGTTTGGGCTGAGAGGGAGTTAAAATTGGGGAGATAATAATAACCACATTTCACTGAGCACTTTCTACAATTCAGGTCTTAGCAAGGCCTTGCCATAACATATGCCACTGAATTTTCTTCACAATAATCAGTGATGTGGGTACCAATTTTATAGATGAGCAAACTGAGGTAAGGAGAGGCTGAGTAACTTGTGTGTGGTCACGGATTTGGTAAATAGCTGTGTGGAAATTCTAGCCACAGGTAAGGCAATGGTAAGCTGTGTTGCTGCTCTGGGCAGTTCTAGAATGTTGACTCTGGTTAAATAACTTACTGGAGATCACACTGCCAGGATCCAGGCACACCTGTTCTCAGCCACTCTGCTTTTGCTCCTCTGCCACAAAAACAGGCCCTGGGGTAGGGAGTGGCACACTGTGAGGTGGGTGTTTGGGGAGGAGACAGCCAAGTGACCGGGCACTTTGGGTCTGGAGGAGGGAGGCTCATTTCCCCCTCTTGGTATTGCTTAGGTCACTAATTAAATTGTAACCATCCTAAGGGAAGTGATTAACAAAAGAAAAATCATCAGTCCTGCTACTGTAAGCTTTCATTTTTCTGTTCTGTTACATAATTGTTCTACTTTTTTACTTAATATGCCTATGACTTGGCTCCACACCTATAGCTCAAGTGGCTAAGACGCCAGCCACATACACCAGAGCTGGCGGGTTGGAATCCAGCCTGGGCCTGCCAAACAACAATGACAACTACAACCAAAAAATAGCCGGGCATTGTGGTGGGCACCTGTAGCCCCAGCTACTTGGGAGGCTGAGGCAAGAGACTGCTTAAGCCTAGGAGTTGGAGGTTGCGGTGAGCAATGATGCCTTGCCACTCTACCCAGGGTGATAGCTTGAGACTCTGTCTCAAAAAAAAAAATGCCTATGATTCATTTTTTATAACTGCATGGTATTCTGTGAAATTGGTGTAATTTACTTGACTATGACACATATTTTGCATATAGCCTTTTTAATTTTAGGATTACTTATAGTAAGAAAAATTTTAGAAGTAGAATAATAATAATAATAATTACTATTATTATTACCTATAAGGATCACACCTAGGTATAGGAGTAGAGTTTTTTTTTTTTTTTTTTTTTAAGAGCTGGAGTCACACTATGTTGCCCAGGCTGGAGTGCAGTGGCACAATCATAGTTCACTGTAACCTCAATCTTCTGGGCTCCAGCGATCCTCCTGCCTTAGCTTCTTTAGTAGCTGGGACTTACCATCACGCTTAGCTAACTTTAAGAAATTGTAGAGGCTCGGTGCCTGCAGCTCAGTGGTTAGGGCGCCAGCCACATGCACTGGGGCTGGTGGGTTTGAACCTGGCACAGGCCTGCTAAACGACAACAACAACAACAAAAAAATAGCCAGGCTTTGTGGTGGGCGCCTGTAGTCCCAGCTACTTGGGAGGCTGAGGCAAGAGAATTGCTTAAGCCCAAGAGTTTGAGGTTGCTGTGAGCTGTGACGCGAGGGTAACATAGTAAGACTCTGTCAAAAAAAAAAAAAAAAAAAAATTGTAGAGATGGAGTCTTGCTTAAAATAAAAATCTATTTTGTTATTTTAATAAGTAGCAAGGTAGGACCAGCCGAGTTTAAAAAAAGAAGTTGTGGTTTCTTTTTTTTTTTTGAGACAGGGTCTTACTCTGTCACTAGGCTGGAGTGCAGTGGCATCATCATAGCTCACTGCAACCTCGAACTCCTGGGCTTAGACAGTCCTTCTGCCTCAGCCTTCAGAGTATCTGGGACTATAGGTTTGTGCCACCATGTGCGGCTAAATTTTTTGTTTTTGTAGAGATAGGATCTTTCTCTTGCTTAGGCTGGTCTTGAACTCATCTCAAGCCATCTTCCCACCTCAGCGTGTGAAAGTGCTAGGATTATAGACATGAGCTGCCACACCTGGACTGTAGTATGTATATAAGTATGTATTTATTTTAATTTTTTTTTGAGACAGAATCTCACTTTGTCACCCTGGGTAGTGTCACGGCATCATAGCTTACAGCAATCTCAAACTCTTGAACTTGAGCCATCCTCTTGCCTCAGCCTTCCAAGTAGCTAGGACTACTGGCACCTACCACAACACCCAGCTAGTTTTCCTATTTTTTAGCAGAGATGGAGACACACTTTTGCTCAGTCTGGTCTTGAACTCCTAAACTCAAGCAATCCTCCCAGAGTGCTAGGATAACAAGTGTGAGCCACTGCACCTGAGTAGTGTTTATTTTATTTATTTATTTATTGTAGTTTTTGGCTAGGACTGGGTTTGAACCTGCCACCTCCAGCATATGGGCCTAGCGTCCTACTCCTTTGAGCCATAGGCGCCACCCCAGTTTTTATTTTTAAATAATATTTTTATTTCGGAGAATTTAAAACTTAACAAAAATAGACAGAAGTCTGATGAATTCCCACCTCCCTGTCCCTTAGTTTCGACAGTTAGCACCTCATGCCCTTCTTGACTTATCTGCACACACACCCTTCCTTTTTTCTGAAGCAAATCCCAGTTATCATTTAATCTGTAATTATTTCAGTATCACTAAAAGGTCTTTTAAAAATAATAACCACATTACCATTTCACTTAATTTTTAAATTTAGTTAGGTCTGTTGAAGTTGTCCTTTTTATTAATTTTCATTCTGTCCTTTTAAAAAAAAATGGTTTTTCTCAAAGGCTAAGCAGAGGAATTGAGAAGGGGAACAGAATTGCTGCAGAAGAAACCTGGTACACTTGCCAGCAGACAGGTGGCGTGGGAGAGGACTTGCCTTCAACTGGCTTCTTGCTCTTACAGGCTGGTTTGGTCACCATGAAGCTGTTGCACCCAGCCTTCCACGGCAGCCTCCTGCTGGTCCTGCTGAGCCTGTGGAGAGCTGCTCCCAAGGCCTGCGCTGCATCCATGGATGTGCCGGCCATCAGCGCCTCTGCCTTCCTGCAGGATCTCATGCATCGCTATGGAGAGGGTGATAGTCTCACTCTGCAGCAGCTGAAGACCTTGCTCAGCCACCTGGATGTGGGGGTGGGCCGCAAGAATTTCACCCAGCCCGTGCATGGCCAGAGGAACCTCTCAACGGTAAGGCTCCTGTCTGGGCCAGCAGCTTCCTGTCTTGTTGGGATGGAGCAGCTGAGCTGGTGGGCTTAGGTAAGGTGGGACATACAGGTCTTTGATGACAGAATGGACAAGCTACTACTCTATTCACTTGTCTCGGTCAACAAAGTCTTCTGACACCTGTGTGGGTGATTTAAAGCCCTTACAAAGGGTAACAGAGAAGTGGGGTTCTCAGCCCTCCAGACTTCTCACAGCAGTGCTTGAATCACCTCGAAGTGCCGGTAAGTCATGGCTCCCAGGGGTAGTATTTCTAGCGAGGGTTCCGGCTTGCAAGGCTCTTGCACACTATCTCAGGTGAGCTGTTTGGTCTAGGGGCAGGTGGAATGAATTATCTTCATTTTACAGTGAGGCCCCCACAGTGGGGTCCTGGAGAGACTGGGACTAACAGTCTAACTGGTCTTTCGGCTCTTGATTCTGTCCTCTTTTTTCCACATCATCTTGGTTGATCACAGTCTGAGGCTATTTGTGGCAGCCAAATACAAGCAAGCCAGTAAAGTCTTTATATATCTACTCTGTACCCTGTGCTAAGTGTTGTGAGCAGTGGAGGAAAATGAATCATATTTAAGGAGTTTACTGTCATGATGGGGAGCTAAACCCACAGAGGACAATATCAGCTGGTATTAAAATGAGGCATTACGTTTTGTGAGTTAGACGGTAATTGAAAGATTCAGAGGGCGCCTGTGGCTCAACGGGCTAAGGCACCAGCCACGTACACCTGAGGTGGCGGGTTCGAATCCAGCCCGGATCCGCCAAACAACAATGACTCGCTTGAACCCAGAAATTGGAGGTTGCTATGAGCTGTGATGCCACGGCACTTTATCCAGGGTGACAGCTTGAGGCTCTGTCTCAAAAAAAAAAAAAAAAGAAAGATTCAGAAATTAGAGAGGTAGATGATGAGGGTGCTGGAATAACCAGGGCAGGTTCATAGGGGGGTTTCCTGGAGCTGCTCCTTGAAGGATGAGTTGAGTTTGGAGAGGTAAGGTGGACAAGGGGGACCATGGTGTGGATCAGATGGAACCTCCCAAATAGGTAAATGCCTAAGTGGGTGAAGAGGCAGAGAGAGTGCCCAGGAGGGTGCTGCAGCCTGACCCAAGGGAATCCTCTTGGTCTTGGGGGCAGCAGCAGTGTCTCTGGGGTCACTGGATCTAGACCTCAACCCTAGAGACCTGGAAATTTATTTTGTCAGCCATAACCAGAGGTCTGACTCTTAGAGATAGACCCATTCAAGTGAAACCAAAGTCAGAAAGGGACTGACATGTATGGGCATAAAGTATAATTATGCAGTATGTCATAGGAATGGAATGGGACGTGAGAACCACTTACCCGCTGCCTCCCAAGGTGGCTGAGTGCTCACGTCTGCTAGCCAGTCCATGCTTGCCCCTTGGCCAACTTTGAATTTTTAGATTTTCCTCCTCTAACTTCTGCCAGTACTCCTTGAGGCTGAGCACAATATTGGATGGTTGAGGAGACTAATAGTACCCATGTGTTGGTCTGATTGGGTGGTACCACAGTTTCCCAGGAACCCCACCCCCATTCATGCCAGATCCGAGAAGTGTCTGGAATCTGCATTTTAATATATAACAGCTTGCTGGGCTGTTGTGATTTGCATCTAGATTTGGTATCTGAATGGAGCTTGTATCTTGGGCATGTTTTCTAGAAACCACACCGGGTCACGATGACTGGGGTCTTGTTCCTAAATCTGCTCAGGCAATCATTTATAGATGGCTGTGCTTATAAGAGTAATGTTCCTTGGTGGCCACTCCCTAAGACTGCTTAACAGTCTTTCAAGTTTAGGGACCACCTTGCTCTCAATCTAGACTAGCCAAATCTACAAACTTACTGCAATTTGGACATTTCCGTCTTCTCCTTATCTTCTCTGAGAAGGCTGAGTAGGTTGGGTTTTCAGAGGTTTTAAGAGGCCTCCTGCCCCCTCCCTATGTTTCAGTGCTTCGGTTCCGGAGACCTCTTTGCTGCCCACAATTTCAGCGACCGGTCGAGGATCGGGAAGAGCGAGTTCCAGGAGTTCTGCCCTACCATCCTGCAGCAGCTGGACTCACGGGCCTGCACCTCTCAGAACCAGGAGATTGAGCAGACAGAAGCGGGGAAGCCGACCCCGGTGGAAGGTGAGCCAGGCGAGGAGGCAGGAGTCTGACCCGGGAGCTCATCTTCACATGGATTCTCCAGCTGATGAGCTGAGTGCTTGACCAGCAACCCTTCCTCAGACAGGATGCAGTTGTCAGTAGCAGGGAGGCGAGGATTTTTGTATCCCCAAGAGGACTCTAGCACATGGTCAGCCCCCTGGGTAGTGTGGCTGGTGAAAGTCCAGAGTGCGGGCCTTTGTGAGCAGCCTGCCGATGCCTTTTTGTCCACTTTCTTTCTGGCTTTCTTTGAACCACAAGGAGGCCAATATGTTGGTTTTTTAGTTTTACCTTTAAGGCCTTCCAGAGGCTGCTCTTGGCCAGCTTCCTCCTTCCCCTACTCTTCCTGGTAGTTCTGATCCTGCCCAGGGGACTCCATGGGCTGTGAGCCCTTCTTCCTTAGGGCCCTGAGTATCCTGAGGTCCTTTGTGCCTGCATGTGTTGACCCACTCTTGGCACTTCATGAGCACTGCCCGTGCTATGTTTCAGATTGTTTCCTGCTGTGGGTGTTTAACTAACATGGTCTTTCACCTTTAATGTTGTTTGCATCCATCCATTGAAAAGATAGGCTTCTTTTGGATGGCAGCTTTAACAGGATGTTCTCTGGTGTCTCCAGGGCACCCGGCTGGAGATGGACTCGGCAGGTGTTTACCGATGGGTTAGCAGATCTCTGTGTGCTCAGAGCGGGCCCGCCCCAGGCAGCGGGAGCACCCCGCCCTCGGTAATGGAGGCCCCCCGTCTGTTCTTGTTCCTCCACAGTGTGGGGCTTTGGTTTTCTCAGTGTCTCACTGATTAACCTGGCCTCTCTCCTGGGAGTCCTCGTCCTGCCCTGCATGGAGAAAGCGTTTTTCAGCCGCGTGCTCACTTACTTCATCGCCCTGTCCATTGGAACGTTGCTCTCTAACGCGCTGTTCCAGCTCATCCCAGAGGTGCAGTAGAACAGAAGCGTGTGCGTCCTCCTCCCCCGGGCGCCATGCTGAGCCTTCCCCTGGCTGACGAGTCCCTCACCCTGGGCTCTGAGGCACCCAACGACTGCTCTCTGAACAATGAGACTCTCCCTTATATGAAGGGCCACAAATGACTTCTAACTCTGGATTTAAGGGACCATCTCTCACTTCCCTGGGTACTTGGGTTTGCCTCTGGCCTCTTCAGGTACTGTCAGATGCAAGGCTGTCCCCATTTGCCCTCCCTATTAGGGACCTCTCGGTGTCCCCTCCTCAGCCCCGTTGTTAGGGCTCCAGGGGAAAGCTGCAGCAGTGGGTGCTGCCCAAGCCTTTGGAGAAGCCCTGTTGGTACTCAGGGCCTTAGGAGATTATCCATCTGGAATGAGATGGGAGGGAAGAGGTTACCAACTGATTCATAGGATTAGCCTAAAAAGTGAATGACCCTTAATTTTGAGCAGGTCATAATCTATGGCATTGAGAGCCGGACAGACTATTTATTTGACACGAACAAACAAAATAAAAAATTACAAAATAAGTGAAAGGGTACTCAATCCTTCATACCTTGCATCTCGACTTTTTCCTGATAAGACTGACTTCCTGATACCCTTACTTTAAAATGTTTGTTAATTTTGTTTTTTAATTGCTATCACTAAGGAGCTATAAAAATAAGACCCAAGGTGACAGTTGGCCCACGTTCTCAGCTTAGGCTGGACCACTGCTGGAGGGGGCGAGGGTGTGCAGACACCTAGGTTATGGTGGGCACTACTTTTCATAAGGACCCAACGGCACTAGCTCCCTAGCCTTTCCTATTCAAAAGTCTAGCATGGGCTCGGCACAGCTAGAGGCTGTGGCTCAGCTGGCTAAGGCACCAGCCACGTACATCTGAGCTGGCGGGTTCAAATCCAGCCCGGGCCTGCCAAACAACAATGATGGCTGCAACCAAAAAATGGCTGGGCATTGTGGCGGGCGCCTGTAGTCCCAGCTACTTGGGAGGCAGAGGCAAAAGACTCGCTTGAGCCCAAGAATTGGAGGTTGCTGTGATGCCATAGCATTCTATCCAGGGTGACAGCTTGAGGCTCTGTCTCAAAAAAAAAAAAAAAAGTCTAGCACGGAAAAAGTGCTGGCCACGATGCTGTGCCTTGCCCGTGGCTGCTTCCTAATCAGAGAAATAATCTGCTGTAAGGTTAACACCTTGACAGTGTCCCAAAATCCCATGTGGCTCCAGCAAGCACTTCTTGTGGGAGGCCTTATCTTGGGCCATTTTTTTCAGCTCCAGAAATGTGAATTTCTTAATTTTTAAAAGATTTGAAATGAAAATGCCTGTTGCCTATTTGAATGAAATATTGTAATTGTACGTGCTCCACTCCTGTGGCTCAGGTCAGGTCTCCTCCCCCAGCACAGTGTCCTGCCCTCTTTGTGGCCTGGACCAAAAGCCCGGATTGGAGCGTCACAGTGGGAAATGCTAGAGGAGATATTTTTTGGTGTTTGGGTAATCCTGGAACTCTGTTCTGTATTTGAGTCCCTCCTCTCAAAACAGATGGAAACAAACAAACAAAAAACATAGGGAAGTTAAGATACTGGCTTTTATGGGCATTGGGTATTTGTTGTGTTCCACACCTTCTGCCCTGCACACCTGACTTTGTTGTGTCTTGCACAGACCAAAACAGGTCCTAGTGTTATCACGTGTACGCATGCAGTACGGATTGGATATGAAAAAGCAAGCACGGCAACTGAGTGATTAGTCTCTTTCCACTTGCAAACTCTGAAAGAGAGCCCTTGAGTCCAAAGTCTGCCCCAGGGCAGCCTCTACGGGAGGCCTGAGCAGGCCTTAGGTGTGTGATTAGGCAGCACCCTGCCCTGCCACTCACACCTGCTGCCAGGGATGACTCAGGCCACCCAGAGCAGCTGGGGCAGTAGTTCCAGGGTTCCAAAGCCACCTTGAATGCCTCCTCATTTCTCCTAAATTGATTGAAGGAAATTTCATCAGACTTGAATCACTAACAGATTTTCTGTTTCTCTCTCCCTCCCTACTTGTCTCTCTCTAATTTTTTCTTTTATGTTTCCTTTGTTAATATCCACCAAACTTTCCTTGTTGCCACCCCGTCCCTTCCACCTTCCATCCCCTAAATGGTGGTTGCTGTGCCCTTCTCCCTGCCCTGGGTGGGGCTGGCCCTCCCTCACGACGGCAGTGTGGGGATATGGTCTCCTCTGTGTGACCGTCATCTCCCTCTGCTCTCTCATGGGGGCCAGTGTGGTGCCCTTCATGAAGAAGACCTTTTACACGAGGCTGCTGCTCTACTTCATAGCTCTGGCGATTGGAACCCTCTACTCCAACGCCCTCTTCCAGCTCATCCCCGAGGTATGGCAGGCCAGAGCCTTCTCAAGCAGGAGCACCCCAGTCTCCTGGGGGACCTCGGGGCACAGTGGGAGGGTCCCGCATTTAGATGGAAACAGAGAGAGGACTCCTCGGCATCCTTTCCTTCTGGAAAGTGAAGCTAGGACTTGAGCCTGAGCTAGGAGAGGCAGCAAAGCATAGGTTTTAAGACCTAGGTTCAATTCCATTTACAAGTTGTATGATCCTGAACGAGCCACTTACCTCTCTGTCCTTCTGATCCTTCCGATATAAAAAAAAAAAATGGGGACAGCAATAGGGGGCTGATCCCAAGATGATGTTGTGAGGATAAATGAGTTAATATTTATAAGCACCTAGTGCCTAATGTGTAAGAGATCTGTCTGTGGCTCGCTTTATGCCTCTCCATTTGTGGCTTTTGGTGCAGAGACATGTAAAACACATCAACAAAACCCACAGGTCTCAGTACAAAGATCAGTTCTCTGAAGGGAGTTTTGGGACAAAGGTAATCTAAATAAAACATGGTCTGGTTTCTCTTATGTTGACGAGAAAATTCTTACAGGAAGAGGAGCACAGTATTTGTAAAGTTTGGTAGGCAGCCTTGGAGTTTTTTCTTCTTCTTTGGCGTAATCGCTTCAATAGACCGGATAATTATACTAAGCATGAGGAGTTTCCTTGTAGGTGGTCTGACAGGCCTAGACAAAGCCATGGTTGATTCCTCATGCTTCCTGTAACACCACGTTTTCCCAAACATTTTCTATTTTGTTTTTTCATGGTTGATCCTTAGGTCAATGCTGGCATGTAGAACAAGTAATGTTTCACTCTTTGGAATCCTATTTGCACAAGAATACATATTCCTGCACCTAGAATCCGGGTTTTGAGATTCTTGTAGCCATGATGTTTCACCATACCCCATGGCTTTTTGTGAAGAGGTGTTAGTTGTCTGTTTTCACTTTCCTTTTCCCGAAGATGATTTGACTATCTTGGAAAGTTGACCTGAATGTGTTATTTCACTGGCGGGTGATTTTGGTCCCATTAAAACTTAAAAGTGCAACATTTACCTTTTAAGTAGCCCAGAGTTGCTTATAGTTGTGATCAACTTCTATCTTTAGCCTATTCACAAGAGGACTGGAGTTTCCCATCAGAAAACAGAGGAGCAGGCCATTAGACACTTTCACAAGATTATACCATATATCAGGAGCTTAACTTGGAATAGAATTCTCCTGATTTCTAGTCTTGTCTCTTTTTAATGGATTCTTTCTCCCTACTTGATTTTTTTTGAGACAGAGTCTCACCATGTTGCCCAGGCTAGAGTGTCAAGATGTCAGCCTGGCTTACAGCAACTTTAAATCCTGGGCTCTAGCAGTCCTCCCACCTCAACCTCCCAAAGTAGCTGTGACTTGGGTCACACCAAGCCTGGCTAATTTTTTCTATGTTTAGTAGAGATGGGGATTTCACTCTTACCCAAACTGGTCTCAAACTCCTGAACTCAAACGATCCTCCAGCCTTGGCCTCCCAAGAGTACTAGAATTATAGGCTTGAGCCACTGTGCCAGGCCCTCTTTTCCCCCACTTCAAATAAGTGAAATTTTCAGAAAGAACTCAAAACAAAACCCCCTAAAATAGATGATCTTAGTAACATAGTCAGCTTTTTGGCTTTGTGGTCACTGGGAGGTCTGCGGTCAGGAAGATACTGCAATTCTTCCTATTTAACTGGGAAATGGGTTTCCTGTTTTAGAAAGTATAATTACACCACCTCCCTGTGTTTATAGGCAGATCAACCAGGGACACTAAATAAGATTAAAATAAACACAAGTGTCTTCTCCTTAAATATGGAATTTGCTGACAAAGTATGCCTTTGTAGCAAAGCACCAAGAGAAATTAAAAGTAGAAAACCATACCCAAGGCTATCCTTCCTAAAATCAAACTTCTATAGATGATCTGTGTTTTGCAATCAAAAAATAAGCTTGAGAGAACTTGGCAGGTCTGGTGATGTCACATCAGAAAACAAGGATTAGATTTTGCTGGAAGGAGAATAGGTTGATAGCAGTTATTCCAGTCTGTCTGTTTTCCTTCCCTGGAGTCAAGGAAGTCGTTTATAGAGAAGAGAGGAAACCAGTGAAGACTTTTTTATTTTCTTAAACTCATTTTGTTTTTCTGGGTCCACAGGCTTTTGGTTTTAACCCTATGGAAGATTATTATGTCTCCAAGTCTGCAGTGGTGTTTGGGGGCTTTTATCTTTTCTTTTTCACAGAGAAGATCTTGAAGATGCTTCTTAAACAGAAAAATGAGGTGAGGCCCAATTGTTGGGAAGGGAGGTTCTTGTAGGGAAAGCACCGATTTCAGAAAATGCCAATGAAGTGTTTTGGTAAGTGGTGTTAGCTTAACACCACAAGTTTCTAGAGGAGATGATCCTATTTTACCTTATGAGGATAGCACCCTAGGGTGAGGCCAGACCAGAGACAAGTTCTGGCCTGTGTGCCTTTTACTAAGCAGTTGTTTATCCTCTTTGTTTTATTATAGATCTTTTTTTTTTTTTTTCAAGACAGAACCTCTAGCTGTCACCCTGGTTAGTGTGCTGTGACATCACAGCTCTCAGCATCCCCCCAATTCCTGGGCTCAAGCGAGTCTCCTGCCTCCGCCTCCCAAGTAGCTGGGACTATAGGCGCCCGCCACAAGGCCCAGCCATTTTTTGGTTGCAGCTGTCATTGTTGTTTGGCGGGTCCAGGCTGGATTCGAACCTGCCAGCTCAGGTGTACGCGGCTGGCGCCTCAGCCCATTGAGCCACAGGTGCCGAGCCAGATTCTTTTTAATATACAGTAGAACTTCTGTCGTTGACCACCTCCGTACACTGACCGCTTCCTTACATTGGCCTAATTTTCATAGATCAGACATACCCTCCTGTACTTATAAGTACAGTAGGCCTAATTCCTTATGTTGATCAGTTTGTTACAATCTCTTGGGTGGTCAACTTACAGAGGTTCTCCTGTGTATGTGTATCTTTAGATGGGAGAGGGACTTGATAACGTACATTCATTGTGTATGAAGAATGATGGCCACAAAGAGACAGAACTAATTATTATAGTATAGTTCTGGAAAGATACTTCTAGTGCCTGGCATATAGTTATTCCCTGCATAGTTGCCCACTGCAAAGGAGTTCTAAATGTCTTGAGCAGTGGCCACCTTGTTGGAATGAGCATTCGCCTTGAAGTGACAGCTTTGACATCTAACACCAAGTCCTTATCTCCCTACATTTCTGTGTGTGTGAGCTGCTTGTGTTTTCTTTGATGGTAGAAATGAGGTCTTTCCGGGTGGCACCTGTGGCTCAAAAGAGTAGGGCGCCAGCCACATATGCCAGAGGTGGCGGGTTCAAACCCAGCCCCATCCAAAAATTGCAAAAAAAAAGAAATGAGGTCTTTCCCATGTTTGGCACACTTGCTCCGGGTAGGCACTCAGTCATGTCTGTGGTTTTGGTGAGTGTCACGTTGACCCCTCCCTGCCACCCCTATAGCATCACCAGGGACACAGCCATTACACCTCCGAGACACTGCCTTCCAAGAAGGACCAGGAGGAGGGTGTGATGGAGAAGCTGCAGAATGGCGATCTGGACCACATGATTCCTCAACACTGCAGCAGTGAGCTGGACGGCAAAGCCCCCGTGATGGATGAGAAGGTTATTGTAGGCTCACTGTCCGTGCAGGTGAGTGGGCTGTCAATTGGTTGGTGGGAGCCTCTAAGACAACGGTTCTCAACCTGTGGGCCTCAACCCCTTGTAACAATGAAAATACATCGTGGCATTAGGAAGGTTGAGAACCACTGCTCTAAGAGGTAATGGCCTTGGCCCCACCTGGAAGGCACCTGGTTCAGCTCCTAACTCTGTAGACCACGTGCATGTGCTTTCTCGTAGGACCTGCAGGCTTCCCAGAGCACCTGTTACTGGCTGAAAGGTGTCCGCTACTCTCACATCGGCACCCTGGCCTGGATGATCACCCTGAGTGATGGCCTCCACAATTTCATTGATGGTCTGGCCATTGGTGCCTCCTTCACTGTATCCGTTTTCCAAGGCATCAGCACCTCCGTGGCCATCCTCTGTGAGGAGTTCCCACATGAGCTGGGTAGGCCAGTGTCCACTTGTGCTTCCTCGGTTGTCATATGGCTAATATTTTACTGTTCTCTTCACCCACTTCACAATACTTACTGTAACTAATTACCACACTCCCTAAGCTGTGTAAAATCTAGTCACTTTTTCTTAATAGATGATAGATAATTTCAAATGATGGTGTTTTTTACAGGGATGCTTGTTCCCTCTAGCCCCTGTGCTGTGGACTGTTTCTTCGCCTGTGCAGTGGTGATAATAATAATGGTGCTTATCTTTAGAAAAATAAATGGTGGCCAGGCGCAGTGGCTCTTGCCTATAATCCTAGCACTCTGAGAGGCCAAGGTAGTTAGATCGCTTGAGCTCAGGAGTTTGATTAACCTGAGCAAGAGTAAGCTGCGTCTACTAAAAATAGAAAAACTAGCCAAGTGTGGTGGCAGGCACCTGTAGTCCCAGCTACTCAGGAGGCTGAGGCCAGAGGATCACTCGAGCCTAAGAGTTTGTGAGCTATAATGCCAGGGCACTCCACCCAGGGTGACTCTTGTCTCAAAAAAAGAGAAAAACAAATGGTAAGGACTTAACACATGCCTCAATCTATTCTGAGGGCTCAGTAAAGTGTATCTTTGCCTCCCAAAGGCCGTGGTGTGTGTAAGCAGTCTGGCAGGTGGGGGAAGTAAATGATCCAGGGGTTAGGAGGGACTTTATCTATAGGAGGGAAATGCAGAAAGCCAGGACCCTGGAGGCAACTTGAGGTCAAATCTTGCTTTGTCGTTGACTGGCTGTGACTGTGGGCACATTAATTTAACTCCTCTCAGTCTCACTTTTATTTCCTAAAAACAATGATCACAGTAGTTGTGAGGAAGGGAGTTCCATCCATTTCACTACCAGTCAAAAGAGAAATGAGGCCAGCTAGCTTGGTCATCTATTTTAAAAATCTTGGGAATTATTTTCACCCTCTAAGTTAGAAATATATCGCCATTTTGGCAAAAGGAGAGTTCCTAAATAGGAAGATGCAGGTGTCTTAGTCTTGTCACTTCAGTCTCAAGGCTTTACCTATAGTTTAAACAGTCTGATTCATCAGTGTTCTCTGTCTCCTGATAGATCACATGACCCTTCTTTCAGCATTCTTCCTTTTTTTCTCCCCTCCACAGGAGACTTTGTCATCCTGCTCAATGCTGGGATGAGCATTCAGCAAGCTCTCTTCTTCAATTTCCTTTCTGCCTGTTGCTGCTACTTGGGGTTGGCCTTTGGCATCCTGGCCGGCAGCCACTTCTCTGCCAACTGGATTTTTGCGCTGGCTGGAGGAATGTTTTTGTATATATCCCTGGCTGACATGGTAAGTCTTTCAGAGTTGATACCACTGCAGAATTGGGCCGGATTATTCAATTCAGTGGGAGGGCAGCTACGGGAACATTTTTGGGTAGTTTGTTTGTCTTTAGTAACAACTTTATTTCAAGATGGCCAGGTGCAGTGGCTCATACCTATAATTGCAGCACTCTGGGAGGCTAGGGCAGGAGGCCAGGATTTTGAGGTTGCAGTGCTCAACGATGATGCTACTGCACTCCAGCCCAGGTGACAGCAAGACCTTGTCCACAACAACAAAAAATAGCTTTACAGCTTTCTTGAGTTATTTATTTAAGGTGTACAATTCAGTGGTTTTTAAGGGGACATTAGATTTAAAGAAGGAAAAGTTTATGTTTCTGTTAGCATATGTCATTGAAGAAAATGATTATATTCAATGTAGGGTTCTTACTTAAATATTATAGAATAGGTACGTATAGATAAATAGAAGAAAGGAGCATGGAAGGAAAAGGAGGAAAGAAAATTACTCATGGCTCGACGCCTGTGGCTCAACGGGCTAAGGCGCCAGCCACGTACACCTGAGCTGGCGGGTTCGAATCCAGCCCGGGCCCACCAAACAACAATGACGGCTGCAACCAAAAAATGGCTGGACGTTGTGGCGGGCGCCTGTAGTCCCAGTTGCTTGGGAGGCGGAGGCAGGAGACTCGCTTGAGCCCAGGAATTGGTGGTTGCTGTGAGCTTTGTTGCCACGGAAATCTATCCTGGGTGACAGGTTGAGGCTCTGTATAAAAAAAAAAAAAAGAAAATTACTCATAATCATCGTACCCTAAAACAATAACAATTAATCTAAGCTTACTGTAACTGTTTTTTTTTTTTTCTTTCTTTTAAGAGACAGAGTCTTACTTTATCACCCTCGGTAGAGTGCCGTGCCAT